>LPNX010240229.1:593840-677911 GCA_001517045.1 Pseudotsuga menziesii
CTTTGTTTCATCACCTGAGTCGGATCCTAAGTCCTGAATAACTGCTGCAGTAGCTTTTGCTTTTCCGTTATCTTTGTTTCCTCCGTACTTCTTTGGCCTTAACTCCGGATGAAGTTTCCAACACTTAGAGACATCATGTCCCTTCTGACAATGTGAACATGTAGGCTTGTCACCCTCTTTCTTAACAGTAGCCATCTTCTTTTTCCCCGTATCTTTACCTTTCGATTTGCTGTCAAATTTAAATTATTTCTTCACAAAAGTATCATTAGCATGGTTCCCCCTAGCTTCTAAATGTGTAGCTTGAACACATACATCATCCAAGGTACTGGGGTTAAACATCAACAAACTATGTCGCAAATAAGAATGCATACCACCAATGTACTTAAGAAGAGTTTCTTGGGTATCTAATGTAACATTCAATGCAATAGCCCTCTTTCTAAATTCATGAGTATATTCCTGAATGCTTTGTCCTTTATCTTGTCTAAACGTTTTCCAGCTCATTATTAATTGCTGCATATGACCTAAAGGATAAAATTGCTTCCTTAATACTTCAATGAATTCATTCCAAACTGAAATAATTTTACCATTCTTTCGAAGATCTTGCTGAATCTTGCTCTCCCACCAAGTAAGAGCCATTCTACTCATCCTCAAAGTGGCCAACTGAATCCTGGAAGGGTCATCAGTAATGCCCTGCACCCTGCAATATACTTCAAGCTGCTTGATCCAATTGTCTAACTTTTCAGCATCTAAATCTCCATTATAAATTGGCAATTCAAATTTCACATCCAATTTGAAATAAGGCATATTAGGAGTTGCATTATTTGAATGAGAAGTATGAGAAGAAGAGAAAGTTTGATTAGTGTCAAGAGGATCACCATCACCTCCTTCTCCTTTACCCTTTTCTTCCTTCTTCACTTCTGCATCTTTGGATGAAGACCCTTCTTCTTTCTTCTTCCTTTCTGCTCGCTCATTGAGTAGAATTTCCATCATGGCTTTCATGCTCATAAAATCCTCCAGAAACTCAGTTTCTGAAATAACAGGTTTTTCTCGTTCTGCATGTCCTTCTTCTTACCCTCATGGAGAAGACATGGTTCTTGAGAATGTTCTCCTGGAGCCAATCTCAGGGTCTCCTTCAATTAATTCTCCTTCACCATGCTTTAACCTAAACCTAGTAATCATTCACAAACTTGCACAAGCAGTCAACCAGCTTTGATACCATAACATGATCTGTCAGACCTCAACTTGTGTGCATTAAAAGTTTGTTGTAAAAGAATGCGTGCAACAGGTTAACTAATAGAATAGCATTAGCAGAAATTAAATGCTCAGAATGGAAAACAACACTGATAACAGATGCAAAGAAGAAACACAGAAACAGAGAGTCATAAACAGAAGTTGATAATGGAGTTCACCCCCTCCACTAGGCTACGTCTCCGGGTCCCTCTCCAATGGGTACCGATCCAATTAATCTTTTTGAAATGGTACAAAAATGGTTCTGGAAACAACTTCAGCAACTGTAAACAGAATGCTGTACAAAGTCTTGAAGACCTCTCTTCTGGAAATTACAATTAGAATTCAAAGACAAGAAAGCTAAACTATAACAGAGAATGTCGACTTCTACAGTAACAACATCGGGACACTTCGCAGCAAAAGCTCTCTAAGCTTCTCATAACAGAGAAATGATGCTCTGCGCTCTAAAGCAATCGGCGTCTCTCCACTCTGTCTGTCCTCCTCTCGTCCCGGTGGCCAGCCTCCACTATTTAAGAGTTCAGAGGAAGGATAAGTAACGGATTTTTCTTTATCATCGTTACAACCATATGCTAAACCGAATCATGCCATCCCACCAAGTCACGGCCCAAGCGTTATGTTACCATGACGTTCCAGATCCCCGAAACGTTGCAACCAACTCCCCGCACATGTGCCGACTCTCAACACGTTGCAATGACTTGCAACTGGGCTATGCCACGTAACGTAACCGTTTGATGTCACCATCAACTTCGCAGCGTAAAAATGTCGCAGCATATAAGGACTTCGCCATATACCCGATCCGCTGTCGCAGCCTATAAATGTCGCGGTATATAAGGACTTCGCCATATACCCGATCCGCTGTCGCAACCTATAAATGTCGCGGTATATAAGGACTCTACGAACCATTCGATGTTCAACTGGACGGTGCGCGAACTGTGCGGCATGCGATAAGTTGTGCACCATGGGGTAACTGCATGGCATGCGATAAGCTGCGCACCATGCGATAGCTGCGCGATGTGCATATAATGTTTAGCATATGAGTTAAACCCATAGATTAATAACTATTGTACCATATTGGATCAGTGTAATTTTTGAAGATGAATAATCCACCAGATCAATGGGTGACTCAAAGGTCATTATCGATTGGGTTCTTAATCTGCGTCAGCTGGATTCTTTATTTCTCTCATATTGGATTGGGAGAACTAGGAAGCTTATTGATTCCTCTCCTCTCTTGTCCTTTAGACACATCGATAGGGAATATAATGTTCAGGCCGACATCTTATCTAAACAAGGTTTTGTGTGGAGCCGGGTCTAATTTTCTCGAAAGAGTATATCCATGGAAGGATTGTTGCTGATGGAACCTTTTAGGTTCATTAGTCCATTGATCTCTCTGTTTTTTGTCCACTTGGAGGTCGTGCTATATTTTCGTATCTGGTCTTTTTTTGTTAATATTACCTATTGCTATCTTGGAGCTGTTAGTTCTCGATAGACTCGATACTTTACTTACCTCTTGACGATCTCACTATATGTGACAGACCTGTCATGTTATTTTTTGATGATACCTGCCACTTTTTTTGGTTATTAGGTATGACTTGACCACATTATGGACGACTTGATGGAATTGTTATTACTGCTCTTATTGTATGAACTCGTTGTCTTTAAACACACCTTTATATAATATAATGCTGGTCTTTTTCATTGTGAAAAAAAAGTAACAAGACATGGCATTAGAGCCATCCCTTAAAAAAAATACATATATATAGACCTTTAGTTTCTGGTTATTTTAAAAATTGTTTATTGTTTTACATCACAAGCCTCAAGTTTTTTTTTTTTTTCATACGGAAATATGCACGGGAAATTCAACAATACTTCCCCACATTAGTGGATGGTAGAGGTGGTAAACCACCGGCCATCCTTGCAGAAGGCCTAACTCCAAAGGACTCAAGTTTATTCTTTATGCTCACCTCCCGTCAATGTTGGGCAAATGCATGGTCCACTCCATCATCAAGGAGCTAAGCAAATCAGCCTCATCCTCAATTTTGCCACTCGGATTAAAAAATGACATGATCTCCTCACTCTTTCCGAAGACCATAGCTAAATGTAAAAGATAATGGGATAAGGTTTGAAATGAAGACTTCCATCCATGTATCACCACGTAAAAGGAAAAAAGGAAGATTATATATATATATATATTTAAAAGGTTGTCACGACTTCCATCCATGTATCAAAAAGGAAAGATTTAATATAAAAAAGGAAAGAGTTAATATATATATTTTTAAAAGGTTGTCCCTAATGTATTGTAAACAACTCAAACCAAATGAGTTCCTTACTGAGCCCATGTGAAAAATGAGAAAAGGAAAAAGGGAAGATTAAATACAATATTTTTAAAAGGTTGTCCCTAGTGTATAGAAAACAACTCAAACCTAGTGCGTTCAGTAATTAGCCCATGTGAAAAATGATAAAAGGTAAAGCGAAAAAGGGAAGATTTAATATATATATTTTTAAAAGATTGTCCGTAATGTATAGAAAACAACACAAACCTAATGCGTTCCTTAATGAGCCCATGCGAAAAATGAGAAAAGGTAAAAGGAAAATGGGAAGATTTAATATATATATATATATATATTTCAAAAGGTTGTCCCTAATGTATAGAAAACATTATGAGTATGGACAAGCTAATGCATACTATTTCTAAGCCTTATGAGTATGGTAAGGCTATAAGGAAATTAATGAGAAATCATCCTTTTTTAATAGTGAACTTGATGAGGCAACTAGAATTTAGATTTTTTCTTTGTTGCCTTACAAAATGGAACTTATCTTTATTGGTTTAAGTATCTTGGCTACCATCTCAAGCCACTGGGTTATTGCACTAATGATTGGCGTTGAATTGTCAAAAGTTTTGAAAAGAGGATTAGTAATTGGGCTTATAGACTGTTATCACTGGGAGGAAGGTTGATCTTAGTCAGATCAGTACTTATGGGTTTAGCAGTGTATTGGCTTGCTTTAGCTCGGATTCCCAAATCCATTCTGCATTGTCTTGGACACTCCATTTTTAATTTTCTCTAGGGCAATATGGGTGGGAAACACAAGATGCACTTAGTTGACTGGCATACTATTTCTAATCCTTATGAGTATGGAGGGTGGAACGTTAAGAATTTGTAACGGTTTAGTTTGTCTCTCAGAATGAAAAGCTGTTGGTTGGTTCTTAATGGTGAGGGAATATGGAGCCACATTATTAGACATAAATATCTTAAAGATCGGTCTATGGATGACTGGCTTCGCCTTCATGATTTTCCAAATCAAGGATCATTTTATATCTGGAATGGATTCATCAGATCATTTTCATGGATCACTATACAATTGAGCTGGAGGGTTGGAGATGGAAAATGAATCAGATTGGGAGTGGACCCAATGGCTGGTTTGAACACATCCTTTGTCCTTCCGGAGGATCTTAGGATTTATCTGACAGACTTTGGCATCATAACACTCAACCAGGCCCGTAACTTGGGGACCGATACTTCCTCTCAGTCTTACAAGTTGTCGGCAAAGGATCTGGACTTGGGTGGCAATTAGAAGGATCAGTGGACCAACTATGTGAATGGATTATTGCATGGTTGCATTAGACTCACTCATAATAAGGACTCTCTGTTGTGGATGTATAACAAAGATACGAGCATGGTCACTACTAAGTTAACATATGAACACACCACTTCATGCCTGCTCTCGACTCTGCCTGTTAGTGCTCTTTCAGGCATCTGGAAGTGTTCAGTTCCCTTAAAACTGATATGCTTTACTTGATTGTGTATGGAAAATCACATAAATACTTTGGATAATTTAATTGAAAGAGGCTGGGCTGGTCCCAATAGATGCTGCCTGTGTAGAAATGGAGAGGAATCTGTAAATCATCTATTCTCTGCATGCTCATTCTTCTGGAATATCATTAACAGTCTCTACAGGATCCTGCACATTACAATGAACTGGAGCGATCCTTCTTTTTTGGGAAATATGGATAATTGGTTCATTAGATAAAAGAAGTTTCTCTACTTACCTCTCTTCATTATCTGGAATTTGTGGCTCACCAGGAACATTCTTATTTTCGAGGATAAACCTCCTGATATAAAATTCCTCTGTCACAATATTGTGGAGCAACTGCATACCTATCCAGTGGTCACTCAAAGCAACCCAAAGCGGAGAAACATTGGGCTAGCACCTGTCATTGACTATCCATCTGGTTTTTTCAATGGGGCCTCTGCTAATTTGATTGGAGGTGCTGGTATACATTTGTTAATTAGTCTAGTTCACTTATTTTGCATAAAGATGGGGTGTGGCCACAATAGTAATACCATAGTTGAGATCCTTGCTCTCTGGGAACTAGTATATGTTGCAAAAGAACTTGGCATTCCTTCTCTTCATGTCATGGGGGACTCATCAGCCATTATCAACTGGATCAAGGGGAGAGATGCTCTTTCAGCTCTCAATTTGGATGGTTGGTGTCATAATATCAGAGAACTAAAATCATACTTTCTCTCTCTAGATTTTATTCATGTTTATAGAGAATACAATGAGAGGGCATATGGCTTATCCAAGGAAACACTCTCTTTGGCCACTGGCCACTTATTTTTCACTGAACTCTATGAAGGTGAAATTATTGGGAATGGCTCGTTTCAGCTCTTTTAAGCTTGCTAACTTATTCCTACTCTTTTTATATCTTGGTATGTTTTTCCCGAGTATGGTTGGATAAATATTTTACATCTTTTTGGATGTCAGAGGTTGACTTTGCTCTCCTCATAGATTCTGTCTTTTAGCACATTCTCACAAGCACTTCCCTGGATAAGCCACTTCTGGGTTTTTATTGTATTATCCTTAGACATCATTGGAGGTATGGAAGGAGTTTGGATGGTTATGCTTCTACATATTTTTTGGAAGATTGTGTATGAGCTAGTTATTGATAGGTGATGCTACCTTGTGTTGTGTTGTATGAGTCTTGATATTGACATAAATCTTGTGGCTAGAATCTCTCTGCTCGCTCTTGATTCAGCCCTCTTGGGTATGCCAAGTTTTGATAAGTTCCACTTATGCGATGCAACGATTACCTTTGATTCAATATGAATACCAAGGAACAACTATTTTTCTTCTGGAAAAAAGAAAACAACTCAAACCTAATGCGTTCCTTAATGAGCCCATGTGAAAAATGAGAAAGGAGGAGAGATTATATATATATATNGCAGATAGTGGAGATACATCACATTACCGGATATTAGGGGTGCAATGCAATGGTAAATTCCTTTGCGAAGGTGAAAGCTTTCAAGCGATGTGAACCGACAACTAGGTCTGTCGAGAAATCAGAAGAGGTGTTTTGGTACTTTCGGGGCTCGAAATTGAGTTCAGTGAGTTGTGCTAGATTCATGACGACAAGCTTACCAAAGATGGATGGGTTCGACAACAAAATTATCATTTTCACTGAACCCTAAAATATGTTTGAAAACATTTTTTAGTGAAAGTCGAGACTCGATGCTTGCAAATGGCCCACCCAAAATTAATTTCGTCAGCTTCCACACTATCTTTGTTATATATCCTTCCAGTCTATTAGTAGGGATTAACACAAGATATCACCGGTTAAAATATTTTATCCCTTGAACTAGGCCAATTGATCACTTGGTGCGCCTCATACTTGACAGTGGTCGAAGGATTGAGTTGCACTCGAAAATGGCTCTAAGTCCACCATTGAGAAATAAACATTCTATAAATATATTCTAAACTAAGAGTTATGCTTAATATGAGAAAAAACAACTTACGAATGAGGTACAGTGATAAATCCTATGGTTCATGGGGCCTCCCATTCGCAACTCGAATGAAGCTACGATGTGCATTAGCCACGCAAGGCTTCAATAATCATTGAAACAACATTCCAAAAGGTGTTATGGACACAAGAGGGAAATCGTCAAGTCACGACATAGATCATGGTATAGTGGATTATCTCATCTTGATTGTTTCCATACAGTTGGGAAGGCGCAATCTCAAGCAAAGATTGGGAACCAGTGATCATGAACTACACATAGGAGACTTGGGAGCACCATAAAGGATCAAGAAACTAAGACTTCAACAAATCACATGAAATAAAGCTGCCATAGAGGGTAAAGCAAGTAAATTCAACAGTTTGGATTACTCATTCAAGAATGATAGTGATAATTAACAAAAGCATCATGAAGGTGTCATGATAAGCCCCGGTTTTGGTAGGTAAAAGTCATATCCAAAGCATAAAAATGGAGGCAAAGGAGCACTGTTTAAATGATGGTTTACATATTTTGAGGTTGTTTATGTGTTTAACAAATAGAATAATGTTTATTGAAGTGCTTAACCTTTTTCCTATTTCATTTACTTTAGTGCTTTTTTAAAAACAATAAACTAATATATGTAACTAGCGTGTGAATGTCAAATACAAGAAACATAGAATTACAATTGAAGACAAGTCCCAACTTTGATGAAAAGACAAGGTTGCAATTGAATTCTACCAACAAAGGGAAATCAATATTGGGAATTCCATATATTAATAAGGAGAACCTATACAACCGAGTAGAGCTCTCAAGTAGGCCCCCAACGCATCAAATATCCGAGATACCGACCACTACTGGTCACCTCCAATATTTTAGGAGAAAAGACTCAATTGTAATCAAGCTTTATAATTAAGTTAGATCTTTTATAAGTTTTTTGAGGTATTTTATGGTTTTTGTAATAAATAATATCGCAGGGGCATAAACAAGGGTTCAACCTTCGAGTATGATAGTATACAAATATATCATACTTTTATAAGTTTTTATTTGTGATACATTTTTGAAAGATAATGCCACAATGAACCGGTTTCATGACAATTGCTATTTCCTACACCTTGTGAGTACTTAGTTTCATTTCGCTCATGTGGTTGCTTTGGGGAAGGCCCCCCTCAAGGAAATACATGAGATTATAAATAGTTCAAGTTGTTTAGATGTGTGTTTAATTACATAAAGAATTGTTGTTGAAATCAGATTCAATTTTTATTCATGCTCCATTTCTTGCATCCATGCTTTGTTTCTAGTAGTGGAGAACAATAGACAATGTAGTGTTCTTTAATCTTTCCTATAGTTTCTTGTAGGCTACTTTATGAAAATTAGTTATAATAGTCACTGTTCATTTGATGCTTTCCAACATTCTGTTTATGTGAGTTAGAATAGGCTACAATTCTTTTATATTCTTTCTTAGATCCATTTAATGGTAACACGAATTATGGTAGTTATGTCCTTTACATGTTTTTGAGTAATGTTGTATATTCAACTAGATAAATTTGTTATATGCTTTATTAATGCTTTCACTTAATTGTGTAGTTTTGAATTAGTGATTGAGTAGATGAGTGTTAGATTAATTCATATATCCATCTTCCTTATTTATTTAGGTTTAGTTTATGCATGGTGCGATTAAATTAGTATTTTGTTTTTCAAATTAGAACCATTTCATTTTGCAATAGAATAGAATCTCTTAGTAATTGCACATATAATTCTAGTACCTCTTAAGTTTGCATGTTCCTGGGTTGATAAATAAAGTAGGAACCTTGATTTATAGCCTTTAATGGTAATCATGTTAGAGAACCTCCACTTTTTGGCTCTGTTTCCGAGGAGGTGCTAAACTCTAAGAAAAAAATTATTTAAAAAAAAAATGAAAAAAAAACAAGCCAACCCCCTATAACATGCATGCCTCCATGGCGAAGGGATGAGTTCGGATGCTTTCTACCCAATATCCATATAAATAGACAAGTTCCCAAAGACCCCATATTTAGTGCTTCCGACACCGAAGAATATTTTGAAGAACTTGAAAATCCCTTTGTAGAGTTCAAAAACCCTATTGCTGACAATGAGCTAGATCACAAGGATGAGGAAGAACAACTACAAATATTTGAGTTTCCCATTTTAGGAACCAATGATCAAGCTCGAATGAAAAATATAAACCCTATATTCCTCCCAACCTTTCATGGCCTAACTTTCGAGTACCTGGATACTTTTTAATTCTAATTTGAAGTAGTCTGTAAAATCTATGACTACTCCTTAGGTGAACAGAAACTTAGACTATTCTTGTCCACCTTGAAATATTTAGCATTAAGATGGTTTATGAGCCTAGATGGGAATACTATATTCTCATGGTATTAAATGAAACAAACCTTTCTAGAGAAGTATAGGGATTACTGTAAAGCAAAAGACACCAGAGATGAAATCTTTAGGATGTTGCATGGGGAAAATGAGTCTTTGTAGGACTATGAACAAAGGTTTCAATTAAGTTACAAAAGAGCCCACAATTGCACCTTTGATGAGGAGTATTTAAAATTGGTACTCCCTCGAGGGGTAAGTGAGGACCGAATTGAAATACTAAACCTTATAGCTAATGGGGACATATTCCAACATGACTATGATGATATTACATATCTTCAAAAACTATACTAGGTTTGTTAGTAAAAAAGGGAAAATTAGTAGGAGTACTCTCCTTCACCCAACTAAATCCACAAACTCAAATCTTACTAAGTCTGATTTGGGAATTATGCTAGATGCTATGAATATTGATACTCCCCAATCTCTTGCAATGCAATTAGACACCATGCATATTAAAAGAAAACAATAGGAGGTTGCACAAGCCCTGGTTGTGTTTTGTCCAAAGTGCAGAAAGAAACATGAAAAGGGTCAATGCCCATTAAATATGGTAGATGTATGCATCCTATGTGTACAAAACCATCCAATAGATAAATGTCCACTTATACCCTCCTACAAAGCAGCTATGCAAGGCTAAGGGTCAGGGGATCTATTGGAACATTTATATTTTGTAAATCAATGGAGACCTAATTTCTCAAGGCCATTTCAACCACATAGCCATCCGTATTTCAACCCATATCCAAACACATACCAACCACCTAATTAGGCACAAATTGTGCAAGTAACATGGCTAGCACAAACATACAAAAACTAATGGAAAATTACTCAAAATATGTATGCTCCACCTTATCCCCAACCCTATCATCACTACCACAAGAATCAACAATACCCTAGAAAATTTCCATAGCAAAATCAATACCATTCCTCATCCAATTGGAGGCCCCAATAGCCCCAATATTTAATTCTTCCACCACAAAAACCACCAAGACCACCTCAAATTCCATCTCGACCCGCACTAAACCCTAACAACATTAAGAAATCCCAACAAGTGTATAACAATGATATGTTCAATTTTTTTACTTATGTTGTGGAAGCCCAAGATTTAGATGAGGTGAACTTATGGTTCAGAAAGGTAGTCCACAATCCTACACCCCCACCTATTGTGGATGATAATAATAAAAATTGAGATACACAGTCCATGGATGTGGATTTGCATGAGGAAGAAAATGCTGAGAGGGATCTCCCATCACATACTGTGCAAAACCCCCCATTTCTTGAAAGGGTGAAAAATAGAGTTGAGGCTGACACAAAAAATGCTATGATTAATGAATTGAAACACTTGAACTTACAAATTCCACTTATCCAAGACATTAGGGAAGTACCCATATGTAATAATTTCATCAAAGAAACATGCATCAAAAGAACTGGAAGAAGAAAGAGAGATCCTCCTACAATCAATGTTGTAGGGAAACTTGTAGATTTGATGTTGGGAAAGATTGTTAATCCTAACCTCTTAGATACAGGAAGCCAAATATTCAATGTCCATATTAACCAAAATATGATTAAAAAACCCTCATTGACCTAGGGGTAGCAATCAATGTAATGACCATAGACACAATGATAGCCTTAAATTTGCAATCCTCACTCAGGTAAACAACCATAGTGATGCAACCAACATACAGTTCAATTGTACAACTAGAAGTGGTATTAAAGGACATCATCATTACAATATAATAATGGGAATACACTGTAGATTTCGTGCTCCTGCAAGTCAAAACCAAACTTAGTGGCTATCGTCTTATCCTTGGTAGACCCTAGCTAGCAACAACATATGCATACATTGGTTGCAGAACAGGGGATACGATCATAACTGGTGTATAATACAAATAGAAATCATCATTTATCCTCCTGCTAAACCTTCTATTGAACCAAAAGATCCTATTTGGTTGGAGAATGATGAAAATTATGATCAAACAATGTTTCCAGTCCTTGGCATAAACACAACACTTGCACTTAGGAATGAAGATGAGGACACAATTTTGTCTATTTTTTTGCAAAAAATTTATAATAACACTGGCATACTTAAAGATATTTTTGTTGCAGGTGAAGCAGATGAAATGATAGGTACTCCTAAATACCTAGAAGCAATGTGGTAGAGGGTATTCTCTGCAAAACAAAATCCTACCACTTTTAAGATAATGGAGATCGTCCCTGGAAAATATTTGAAAATTTAAAAAAATTTGGAAGCAGATCAAGAACATTAGTTGCTTAAGGTCCATCTAGACTGTAGTGCAACCTTTTCTTCAAGTTACACTAACATGAAAGAGATACATCCAAATATATGCAAACACCCCATATATATAAAATAAGATGCTATCCCAATAAGGTAATTATAGATGAGGATGAATCCAACATTGAAGGATATTGTTAAGCAAAAGTTACAAAAAATACTAGATTCCGGTTTTATCTATCCCATCTTTGAGAGTGAGTAGGTGTCTCCTCTGGTAATAGTATCAAAGAAAGAGGAAAAACTGGAGAATATCTGTATACTATAGGGAACTTAACAAGGCAACAAAAAATGATCATTTCAGGCTCTATGTTTCATGGATAAAGTATTGGATACCTTGTATGGATTTTTTTCTCATTTTTGGATGTCTTCAGTGGGTATAACCAGATCTAGATCCACCCAGAGGATTAGGAGAAAAAAATTTCACCTGTCCCTGGGGAACATTTGCGTACTGACTACTTCCATTCGGGATATGCAACACTCCTGCAACTTTTCAAAGAGATGTCATGAGTATATTTGCTGATTTTGTCCATGATAGCATGGAGATATACATGGATGATTTTACACCCTATGAAGAATTTTTTCAGCAAACATTGGATAATGTAGATGTTGTCCTAAAGAAGTGTATAGAAACGAGTTTATGTTTAAGCAATGAGAAATGTGAGATGTTGATGAATGAGGGAATATTATTAGGGCACCATATATATGCACAAGGAATTCAGGTTGATCAAGTTAAAGTTGAAGTATTTGAAATTTTCCTCCACTAGTAAAGCAAAGAGATGTAAGAATCTTTCATGGCCAAAGAGGCTACACCAAGAGATTCATTGAGGGATTCAAAAAGATAACAACTCCCATGTTCACACTACTAACAAAGGACACATATTTTGTATGGATAGATTGGTGCATGGCAACATTTGAGAAGCTTAAGGAAAAGATAACTACAACTCCTGTACTCCAAGGACCAAATTGGAGTATACCATTTCACATCCTCTCAGATGCCTCTAAAAAGGCTATTGGAGGAGTCCTGGGATAGTAGGAGGATAAGAAACCCTTTGAAATTTACTATATCAACAAAAAATATGGGTTGGGTTGAGATCAACTACACAATGACAGAGAAGGAATTTTTGGTTGTGACTTAATCCACCAATAAGTTTAGACACTATATCACAGGGTACCCAGTAAATGTGCACACTAACCACTCAACAAGAAGGAATTTAATGAACAAACCTATACCAATGCTAGAGTCATTAGGTGGCTGTTACTTTTACAAGAATATGACATCACAATTTTAGACAAGTGAGGGAAACATAATATTGTTGTAGTCTTTCTTTCAATACTAACCCATGCTATAGACAAAGAGTTAATCAATGATAATTTCCCAAATGAGAATTTGTTTTCCATCTTAGTTGAAAGTCCATGGTATGCTGATTTAGAGAACTTCCTAGACTCTGGGAGGTTCCCACAACACTTTAATTACAAATAGAGATATAACATCATACGAATGAGTGCAACTTATACATGGATCCAAGGATTTGTATTTAAAAAGGGACCAAACCATATTTTAAAAACATGTATAAGGGAATATGAAGTTCATGATATACTCCATGCTCTCTACAATGATCCATGTGGGAGCCACTATGAAACAAAAAGGGCAATGTCGACGAAAAATCTTAGCCAATGTGGACAAAGATTGTTTCCCTAGTATGAATGGTTCATATCTAGAACAAAATACATTACAATACAAAGAAAATTTCCATACAAATCTAGATTACTTGAATTAACCGCTCACATACCTTTTAACGAGCGGATCTGAAGGTATGAACTCTGTTGTGCTTGAGCTATGCGGTGAATGAACTTGCAATAGACACAAAAGGACAAATACCACATGAGAGTAACAAGATCATCTATATTTCTTTGTCGATGACCAAGGAGAAAGACAATAAACAAATCATTATAATGAGATATATGATGTTTATGGGAAAGAAAAACCAATGTTTGTATTAATAATCAAATAGGGAGAAATCACAACCAAGCCTTGGTGTTGGGAGATTCTACCAATGGAACCTTGTCTTAAGCTTCACCTTGCCTCTAATGACTCCACGAATGTATGGGATTATTTGGCTAGAGTCTTGATACTTTAACACAATCTTCCTCCCCTTTTCCCATGCGGGGTGAGTCGTTATTTAAAGGCCATAATGGAGAGAATGGGTTGAGGATTCAAAGGAGAAGGTTGTGGGATCATCCCAGTGATAGGGGAATTCAATACCCACCTGTCCATATTGTTAGGGATGAAGTTCCACAAACGTTCCTTCAGGAAACTTCTCGAAACTTCTTATTTTTACCTTTTTAAGTCGATCACCATACTTTGCATAAGGGTAACAAGCGGTGTTGAAGGGAACTACTTGTTGGATGAAGAGGGAAATACTTGTTGGAATAAGGAAACAAGTTGCAACACCACTCCTTTGCAATGAGTAAGGTGTGTTTCCAGCTTGAGCATCGCCTGTTGTCCATTGAGAAGGTGCGGTGGTGACTTAGACCAAGAGAAAATAAGGGAATAAGCCTTATTTCTCCATTCTTTCACTTCAAACCTTTGGGTATTAGAGAAAACTATGGGATATTCATCTCATAACATGATGGTGATCATATTTAGGTGTAATAGAATGCCCCCAATGTATGAGGCTAGAGGGAAACGATAAGCAAAATACTTTGACAGAGTAGGTTATGACTTAGAGGCAAAGGTCCAAAGGTTAGAAATAATCAACAACCAAGATCATTCTGCAGTACTTTTACACTTTGATATACATCCAAAATGACTCACAACATGGCTGCTGACCAGAAACTTAGACTATTCCTGTCCACTTTGAAAGATCTAGAATTAAGATGGTTTATGAGCCTAGAAGGGAATAGTATCTTCTCATGGTATTAATTGAAAAAAACCTTTCTAGAGAAGTATAGGGATTATTGTAAAGAAAAAGACACTAGAGATGAAATCTTTAGGATGTTGCAGGGGGAAAATGAGTCTATAGAGGACTATGAACAAAGGTTTCAATTAAGCGACAAAAGAGCCCATAACTGCACCTTAGATGAGGAGTCTTTAAAATTGGTACTCCCTCAAGGGGTAAGTGAGGGCCAAATGGAAATACTAAACCTTCTAGCTAATGAGGACATATTCCAACATGACTATGATGATATTATAGAACTTCAAAAACTATTCTAGGTTTGTTAGTAAAAAAGGGGAAATTAGTAGGAGTACTCTCCTTCACCCAACTAAATCCACAAAGTCAAATATTACTAACTCCCATTTGGAAATTATGCTATATGATATGAATATTGATACTCCCCAATATCTTGCAATGCAATTAGACGTCATTCATCTTAACAGAAAACAAGAGGAGGTTGCACAAGCCCTGGTTTTGTTTTGTCCAAAGTGCAGAAAGAAACATGAAAAAGGGTCAATGCCCATTAAATATGGTAGATGTATGCATCCAATGTGTAGAAAACCATCCAATAGATAAATGTCTACTTTTACCCTCCTACAAAGCAGTTATGCAAGGCCAAGGGTCAGGGGATCTACTGGAACATTTATGTTTTGTAAATCAATGGAGACCAAAATTCTCAAGGCCATTTCAACCACATAACCATCCCTATTTCAACCCATATCCAAACACATACCAACAACCTAATTAGGCACAAATTGTGCAAGTAACATGGATATCACAAGCATACTAAAAGTAATGGAAAAATACTGATCAAAATATGTATGCTCAACCTTATTCCCAACCCTATCATCGGTACCACCAGAATCAACAATACCCTAGAAATTTTCCATAGAAAAATCAATTCCCTTCCTCATCTAATTGGAGGCCCCAGTAGCCCCAAGATTTAATGCCTCCACCACAACAACCACCAAGATTACCTCAAATTCCATCTCAACCCAGACTAAACCCTAACATCAACAAACAAGCCCAATAAGTGTATAACAATGATGCGTTCAATTTTCTTACTTATGTTGTAGAAGCCCAAGATTTAGATGAGGTGAACTTATAGTTTAGAAAGGTAGTCCACAATCCTACATCCCCACCTACTGTGGATGATAACACAAAAATTGAGATACACAATCCATGGATGTGGATTTGCACAAGGAAGAAAATGTTGAGAGGGATATCCCATCACATATTGTGCGAAACCCCCCATTTCTTGAAAGGAATAAAAATAGAGTTGAGGTTGACACAAAATATTATGATTAATGAATTGAAACACTTGAACTTACAAATTCCACTTATCCAAGACATCGGGGAAGAACACATATGTAATAAGTTCATCAGAGAAACACGCATCAAAAGAACTGGAAGAAGAAAGAGAGATCCTCCTACAATAAATGTTGTAGGTAAACTTGTAGATTTGATGTTGAGAAAGATTGTTAACCCTAACCTCTTAGATACATGAAGCCCAATAGTCAATGCCCATATTAACCGAAATATAATACAAAACACCCTCATTGACCTAGGGGTAGCAATCAATGTAATGGCCATGGACACAATGATAGCCTTAAATTTGCAACCCTGACTCGGGTAGAAAACCATAGTGCTGCAACTAACATACACTTCAACTGTACAACTGGAAGGGGTATTAAAGGACATCATCATTACAATAGAATCATGGGAATACATTGTAGATTTCATGGTCCTGCAAGTCAAAACCAAACTCAGTGGCTATCCTGTTATCCTTGGTAGACCCTAGCTAGCTACAACATATGCATATATAGGCTGCAGAACAAGGGATATGATCATAACTAGTGGATAGTCCAAATAGAAAATCATCATTTATCCTCTTGTTAAACCTTTTATTGACCCAGAAGATCCTATTTGGTTGGAGGATGATGGAAATTATGATCAAACAATTTTTCTAATCCTTGGCATAAACACAAGACTTGCACTCAGGAATGAAGATGAGGACACAATTTTGTCTATTTTTTTAGCAAAATATTTATAATAATAGTGACATACTTGAATAGATTTTTGCAACAGGTGAAGCTGAAGAAATGATAGGTACTCCTAAATACCTAGAAGCAATTTGGAAGAGGGTATTCTATGTAGAACAAAATCCTACTACTTTTAAGATAATGGAGATCATCGCTGGAAAATATTTGAAGATTAACAAAAGCTTGGAAGCAGATCAAGAACATTAGCTGATTAAGGTCCTTATAGACTGTAGTGCAACATTTTCTTGGAGTTACACTAACATGAACGAGCTACATCAATAAATATGAAAACACCACATATATATAAAATAAGATGCTATCCCAATAAGGTAACCATAGAGGAGGATGAATCCAACATTGAAGGATATTGTCAAGCAAAAGTTACAAAAAATACTAGATGTTGGTTTTATCTTTCCCATATTTGACAATGAGTGGGTGTCTCCTCTGGTAATAGTATCAAAGAAAGGGGAAAAAATGGAGAATATGTTTGGACTATAGGGAACTTAACAAGGCAACAAAAAGGGACCATTTCAGGCTCTACCTTTCATTGATCAAGTATTAGATACCTTGTCTATTTTTTCTTCTTCTAATTTTTGGATGTTTTCAGCGGGTATAACCAGATCCAGATCCACCCAGAGGATTAGGACAAAACAGATTTCATCTGTCCCTGGGGAACATTTGCATACTGACTACTTCCATTTAGGCTATGCAACAATCCTACAACTTTTCAAAGAGATGTCATGAGTATATTTGTAGATTTTTTTCATGATAGCATGTAGATCTACATGGATGATTTTACACTTTGTGGAGAATTTTTTAGTAAACATTGGATAATGTAGATGTTGTCCTAAATAAATGTATAGAAACAGGTTTATGTTTCAGCAATGAGAAATGTGAGATGCTGATGAACGAGGAAATACTATTAGCAACCATATATATGCACAAGGAATTCAAGTTGATCAAGCTAAAGTTGAAGTATTTCAATGCCATCTAGAGGTTCTTCATCCTAAGAGAACAATTAAACCAATCAAGTTTTTTGACGTTGCAAACACCACAACTATAAGGCCTGGTGATAACGTCCCATAATACCAGATGAGTCATGTGACCATCTTCCTTTCCACCCCATAAGAAGTTACACATAATCTGATTGATGGCCTTGATGATAGAACACATAATCTTAAACAGTGAACACCAATAAACCGGTATACCACACATAACAGATTTTAGTGGAACAAGTCTACCACCTAGAGAGAGTGTTCGATAGGTCCAATTACTAACCCGTTTCTCAAATTTCTTCACTAACCAATTCCAATTAGTAACAACATAGTTGAGTGGTTTAACCGAAAATCCCAAATATTTAAAAACGACCTCAATTTGTTCCATCTTATAAGGAAAAAGGGATATGATGTTAGCAGCCTGTTCACTATCTATATTACTCCAGGATCCAAGGGGGGGGGTTTCCTCCCCCTCCTAATGCAAATGCGGCCTCCTTCCAGGCTCTTGTCCCATCTCTTTATAAATTGATCCAAAAATACCCTCCCTTTTTGTGAAGAAAATGGAGAAAAGTCCCGAAGTAAATATTCCACTTTCCTCCTCTCAACACATGGTTCTTGCGTAGGATGAAAAATGAATTATGGGGTAGTACACTAGCTTTTGACCCTTTCCTAGATCGATGGATATATAGATAAAACATTGAATGGCCATGATCAAAGAGAAGGAAATGAGGATTTATCAATACTAACCAACATACCAGATGCTGTAGAGAAAGTATCAATGATCAATCGATAGTAGCTCCATTCCTCAATGGTACCTTAGCCAAATAGGACAACATCATCCACAAAAAACAAGTATGTGAGAGAAACAGTTGATGTGATAGCAATGCTCGAAATCAACCCCAATCTTCTGGCATCCGCTATGAGTAAACTCAGACCCTCAACATCAAGAGAAATAAAAGAGGTGAGAATGGGCAACCCTGCCTCAGTCCTCGACTCGCATTGAAATATTCTGAAGGTGTACCATTAATAAGCATCACAAAGTTGGTAGATATCACACACACCAAAATGAAGTTGGCAGTATCCAATTTCAAACCAACCTGTAATAAAATAACCCTAAACACGGTCCAGTTAACCTTATCATAGGCTTTCACGATATCCATCTTGAGCACAAGGGCTTCCAAATTTTGAGTCTTGATGCAGTGTAAAACCTCCTGTGTGGTCCCAACAGCTTCTAAAATCTACCGATTTTTTAGGAAGCCAAATTGTTCATGTGAAATCACACACGCGAGAAGTGGCTTCAGTCCGTTGGATATAAACCTAGTAATAACTTTGTACGCCAATTTACAAAGTGAAATCGGACGAAAATATGCAAATGTCTGAGGCTTGCCACATTTGGGAATCAAAGTAATAAAAGTGGCATTAAGAGATCTGGTAACAAAACACTCCTTGTGAGATGTTCCACAGCTGCCCAGAGATCCCTACCCACCAAAGTGAAAAAAACAGGAAAAATTCAACCGTCCACCCATAATGGCCATGACTATTTTCCTTGGCAAAGTCATTTAACACAGACTCAACTTCTTCAAGTGTAACCTCCTTCCCCACATCCTCAACCTGCTCCAAATAGAAAAATAAGGGAAAATGCTTGATGGGCCTGTAACTATTCCTGGATACGAGCAACAGAGTCTTCTTTAAAGATAGTAGAAAAAAATTCTGCCGCAACAACCTTCAAAGATGCATCATCAGTACACATCTTACCATCATAATCAGGTAAATCCCAAATAGCATTCATGTTATGACGGCCATTGACAAAGTTTTCAAAAAACTTTGAATTTGCATCCCCCTCTGAAATCCAAACCGCCTTGCTTTTAAGCGTCAAGGTAGAAGCCTCAAATGCTAGAATGGCATCCTTGCGGGTCTTCAATTCAGCCAATCGTGTAGTCTCCTCCACTAAAAAAATACTAGTAGGAGTCATCAAATAAAGATCAACAATCGAGGTCTCTATGTCCAGAAGTTCAATACATATAACCGCTTTCTGCTAACTCTCCCTATCCCTAACAGACCACCTCAACAAATTAAGCTTCCCCACCAGAATATCCATATCCCCACCAACATTCGGAACAACAGACTTACAAGTTTAAGTAGTAATTTGTTAAAAAAAGAGGCGTTGGTAAACTTATGGCATTTTTTTTGAAAAGATGGTCAATGAATAAAAAGTGTGTAAATTTAGATATCCTATGTTTTATAACATTAAAACAAAATTTTAATATTAAATTATAGAAATAAAACATAATTTTAATATTAAATGTAGAATTAGAAAATTAATAATAAATAATAAAAATATTAATATTAAAATATAAAATTTAAATAATAATAATAATTATTATTATTTACAGTAATTTTTTAATAAAAAATATATATATGAATGAAATTATACACTAAACATAAAAAATTATGTATTATTTGCTTTTGCAAGTGAATTAATTGAGTGAATGATTCATAACAGATATCACAATAACATAATTTATGGTTACAATTTTGGTAGTTTCCACTTTTTTTGTTTCAATTTTTGGTAGTTTCCACGTTTTGTTTCTTGGAAAATAAATAAATGCCTTACACTTATGGACAACTCAATTTGATCCACAATTATTAACTCATCTGTAGGTTTTTTTTTTCCAAAGAAAAAATTCGTAAATATTTTATTCACATTCAACAGATGGCCCAAAAGGTCCATGCCATCCAGAGAAGAAAGTTCATATCCATTTCAGCGCCAATTAAGAGGCCAATCAGCCCACATGTCATGCTCTCAGTATATTTGCTTGATAATCACCAGTGGCGAGATGAAGCATATTAATTTCAGCCAGAGCATCATATATCAAAGGTGGAACCAAATAAGAAAGGAAGTTGATCATGTCATTTAATCCAGAAATGCCCAAGCATTAATATCGCCAAAGATACCCAGCAAAGTATTCACAAGAAACTATCAGTAAAAACAAAATGCATGTAGCCATCATCAATATATAGTCATACAACTGCAAATCAAAATCTCACAGAACCATTTTAGAAAACCTAAAAGGTTTCCACATTTGCTGTACCTCTCTGTTCACAAATACTCCATGATCCTTCAAGAATGCTGCCACCTTCTTTAGCCAAAGTATCTGCTTTGTAGTTTCGTTCCCTATAAATGTGTTTGAAAGACACATAATCAAGACTATCAGCTAAACAGTGAACATCTTGAAGAATCATGGCTAATTCAGTATTTAGTAATCGATACTTACCAGATGCCCAGTTTATGACTAACTAGGAATCCCCAAATACTTGAATTTTATCCAAATTATGCTGCCGAGTCATCCTAAGAAGAAGCTTAAGTGCACATAATTCTGCATAATTATTAGTGCCCAAGCCTAAACCTGCTTTGAAAGAAACATAATGGATATCAGATATGAACAGAATACCTCCAGCCCCACAAATCATTGGGTCCCCAGCTACAGATCCATCAAAGTAACCCCATGCAAAAGTTTTATCAATTTCTTCCACAAAAATTGATCTGATAGAGACCACATATAAGGACTGTGGTAAATTCTTCATCATACCCAAACTGTAGCTTGATACCTGTGGTAAATTCTTCATCATACCCAAACCGTAAATTCTTCATCATACCCAAACGGTAAATTCTTCATCATACCCAAACTGTAAATTATTCTGTAGTTGATGTAGTAATGGATCCTCCGTAGAAGCCTCCTTTGTTACATAATTCATCATAGACTCCTCAATCTTATCATTGCATTGCCGCAAGGTTCCATCATAGATCTGGTCCGAAGAGGAATTGAACCCCTACGGCTCATAAGATGCAGTGCCGCCCAACTAGTTAAAGGTTGCTATAAACTCTTGGGAATTCATGGGTGTATATACGCAGACAATCTGTTATAAAAAATAGTGATATTAGTAGGAGAAACATTCTTACCAAAAATAAGGAGCATCTTCAGGACGAGAAGCTCTCAATACTAGATTGGGATCCCAATTTCAAAATCTTATCAAATTTGGCATTTTATCAATATGAAATTCAAATTTTACTTCATTAAATGTTAACATACAACTGTGCTAAGATGGGACATGTTGCTAATATCGATTTGGCTCACACCATTTGGTAAGGTGTTGTTGTCGAGCCTAAAGATTACTACTGTCAGAGCCAACCTGTTTGAGATCCAACGGCCCACGGTGCTGCCACCACAACATTTATTACTCTACTGCATGTTGAATAGTGTGACAGATGACGGATGACTACCACCAGAGAAAGCAAATTCAGAATGAAATCGTCATGTTTGTCACATGTCTAGACAACTATTAAAATATATATTCATTAAATAAATTTAACTTATTTTCATAAAAAATAAAATCAATTATATATTATATAAATCAAACTTATATTTTAATATTTATAAAATATGTTTATTAACCATTATATGATATTATATAAATGTAACTTCTATGAATTAATGAAACCACTCTCTTATTTAAAAATTTAAAACACCACCATA
Organism: Pseudotsuga menziesii; assembly: GCA_001517045.1. Classification (NCBI taxonomy): domain Eukaryota; kingdom Viridiplantae; phylum Streptophyta; class Pinopsida; order Pinales; family Pinaceae; genus Pseudotsuga; species Pseudotsuga menziesii. The sequence continues at coordinate 616,052 of LPNX010240229.1, forward strand.
TGGACATTTACTCTTTTTTCAGATGTGAAAATCTAGGTCTTGACCTTATGTTTATGTCAAAGCCCAACCAAAATTGATCATGATTCTGTCTCATTACAAAATTTTAAATATCGAGACTAACCAGTACACCATCCTTATAAACATTTATTCTTCCCACCATTACTTAACACACATTACATAAAATTAATTTAGCCGACTCAATGGATTGCATGATAATTTATAATTTAACTTTGTTCAAAATGAATGAATTCTTGACATTCTCTCTTATGACATATCCCATAACAACATGTATGTGTTTTTAATATGATTTATTGATATGAATAAAGCAGCTCCATAAAATGGGCATTGGACAATGCTAAACCTAAAGACCGCACGTTCAATGACCACATTGGTACTTTTCTGGACGCGTTCATTCTTGATAATTTTTCTGAGGCTTATGCCCTTGGACCCCCCAAACAGCTCTTGAGCCCAATGTTCCTAGATGAAGCAACCTCCCGTTACAATTATGAGGATGTGGTAAAAGGGTGGATGGAAAACCCTACTTTGTTTGTTCCTCGACCAGGTAATGCTTACCCTATTTCATGGTTCAGGGAACCATATTCATTGCTTGCAACCATGTTCTTCCGGTTGTATGGGTCGACTAATTACTTGTTATTTAAATTTGAATGGGTTCTGGCAGTGCATCACATTCTCCTTACGGGGCATTCTTTCAATTGGGCTCAAATTTTATCTTTAAATTTGCAAGAGGAAATTGTTAAGTATCAGAAGACCCCAGAAAACAGGAAACCCCACTTTTTTATGTCAGCCTATGTAATGGTTGTTTTTTGTGCAACTTCTGCATTTTCCGCTTTGGGTTGGAATTGGCAGAAGAATTTCCTTCCTGTACATATTTATTGTTTTGACATGTGGGAGGATAACTTTGTTCCTCGCGTGTATGATATTTGCGACCTTTTCTCAGGGTCTATGTACCATAAGGTTTTCAAGGCTGACTCTCCGACATTTTCACAAAGTACAAGGTATTTGATCACTTTACATGGGGATTGGTATGTTGGAGAATATTTCTCCTACTTCAGAATTTGGGGTAGCAACACAGTCCATTTACTGCCAAGAATTTTCCCAGACCGCATGGTTTTGGAGGAACTTGCTTTTCAAACGGTCGTTGATGGCGCCTTCCATAAATTGGCCAAGAACAAAAATAAGTGTTGGCCTAAGTTTCCCTTGACTTTAGATTCTTTGGTCTTGCAGAATTCTACCCATGCAGCAGTGTTGGGTAAGGAAATTTCAACCCATGCAGCAGTGATGGGTAAGGAAATTTCAATTATGAACCTGGGAGAAGCACCTATAAGAATGCATGATCCAAAGGATTATTTGGAAAGTCTCTTTGCTAAAAAACGGGATAAGTTTCATTACACACATGAGAAGCTACCAGATGACTCCATATATAGGGAAACTCTTGATTTTCATGAGGCATTGGAGAATATAACTGATCCAGAAGTAAGGGAACATGTTGCTAAGTATCAGAAAGATATCAAACATACCACCCTTCACCTCAGGAAATTAAAGTTCGATGTAGAAGATACAATTCACATGGAAAACATGGAGAAAGAAGAAAGACAGTAGGAAACAACAACTTCTTCTTCTGTCTCAGCCTCAGAGTCTGAAGACAAGGGTAAAGCCATCATGAAAACCCATGTGATTTATCACTCTTTACAGTTGGATGAAGCTCAGCATAAAGGGGAATAATTGATGAGAAATGTTGAGAAGCTCAGTTCCCAGCTTCAGACAGATGTAGAAGAGGCTAAACCTCATCCTAAGAGACACAAAACTCAGTCTGTTCCCCAGCAAGCACAAGAACCTGAAGCACCAGTGCTTCAAATATAACACATACCTCAGCAAGTGTTCAAAGAGGAACAACCAGCACAGGTAGCTCCACTTTCTCTTCAAGAACAACTACCTCTACAGATTCCTCCAGTAGAACAAGTTGAATATCCACCTAAACCTGAAATTGAAGTGCATGGAATTGATAGTGACCTGGACAAAGAATCTGGACCTGCTACATGCCCTGTCAATATTTTCTCTTCCATGACATCCTCTGTTCTTGATATACAGTCATCATCAGGTTTATTTGATGCTTTATTTCCTCAGTCTTCCTTTTCTTACTTGAATTTAAAGCCCATTCTTAAGGACACCTATACAAACCCATCAATGTAAGAAGAAGTGGCCAGCCCTACTTCTCCTCTTGCTCCAGATGTCTCATTGATTCCCCATACATCCCATACTACCTCTACATCCTCACATATTTCATTTTCCCAAGTACAAGTCCCTTCTATCTCCATAATTCTTTCTTCACAAGTTGATATATCTATTCCCACCTCTTTATCTTCTCTTATATATATTTTCCCTACTTCCCCCTTGGTCATTTCTCCCATTAGTGTAGAAGTATCGGTCTTTGATACACAACCTGAGCCATCAACCACCCCCCAAGAGGAAATTCTACTAGACTTAGAAGAGATGGAAAATTTTGGAGAGGATGTTGTTGTTTCCTTAGGGAATTATTTTTGGAGCAAGAAAGAGAAGGAAATAATAAAAGAGGGAACACAGAGGACAAGGGAAGGAACACTCAAATATCTGCCTTCCCTTAATCAATTTGTTTGGAGAACTGATGACCCTAATGTTAGACAAGGAGCATGGGATACAACAGCTTCTATGGGAGCTTTCGCAGGAGCAAATTATGACTTAGTGTTGAATCTGCATAACGATCTCCTGGATAAAGAACAGGGATTGCATAAAGACAAAGAGGATCTAGTAGCAGCACAAGAACATTACCAAAAGGAGACTCATCTCCCGAGACAAGAACACCAAGATAAACAAGAACATTTGCAGAAGAAGATTGATCATCTCAAGCACCAGCTTGAGAAATCAGAGCTCCTTAATCAACAACAGGATGATCAAAATGTTGCCCTCGAGCAACAAGTCAAAGAATCACACTTGTATTCATCTGCCTCATCATTTTCCACACTAATAGCTGAAGAATTCAAACAGTTAGCTTGTAGGGTTAATGATCAATATTATCAGTCTATGATCAGTCTGTACATAAGGTTAAATGAAATGCAGGAATTGTACAATTAATGTCAATCACACTCAGATGTCCTACAGGAACACCATACTTGAAAAACATCAGCAGCTAAGGATTTTGAGAATGTGTTGGGTTGGAAAAAACACATCAGGGATAAACCACAGGAAATTTTAATCATGGACAAACTTCGGGCTAAGAAAACCAAAGTCACAATTGAAACTTGGGAAGGCATCTAAGATATAGTTGATTCCATTATCCATGAGGGACAAGTGACATGCAAGGGTAGGTGGAAAACTTCTGATGTTTTTCTCGATTTCTTGAACCTTCCTATGTTAGCTCTAAGCAACCAGGAAGTACCTCCCAAGGTAAAATTAGAGGAAATTGAAAAAACCTTTACTGCAATTAAGGAGCAAATTCAGGGGGTGACCCAGATTACTTTGCTGGAGATTATGAGTTGGATTGGGATACCTAGTTCTACGATGGTTAAAATATAGCTGTATCTTAGGGAATGGAAGAAGGTAAAAAGAGGGAAATCACATCCCAGATCTCGAGGGCAGAAGTACACCTAGAACAAGCCAAAATACTAGAATATCGATTTCTTGATGGATCTAGATGCCAAGTGGCGTTACTCCCTTGGCCAAACTAAAACTGTTTGATTTTGTGATCCCACATCTTGGGAATTTTCCTTTTTTGTAAAACTTTGTGTTATTATTTAAAGGGAAAGTTTTCTAAAGTGAAGGGGGGGATTTTTTAGAGATTAAGAAGTTTGGAAAAAATAAAATAAAATTACAGTCATGTTGTGGTATGTCTCATGGTTGTCCATTAAATGTTTTTAATGGATTGTAGTCCTTGTTCTATTTATATGGGTTGCCAATTATTGGTTGTTATTTGTAATTGTGTTGGTTGATGGATTGATTTATGTTTACGACATCGACATATGGAAGGTGCATTAACTGAATAGTTTTGTTTAATTCACATGCTTATTCACACAACTGATGATTAGTTATAGATATCTAATATTGAATTGTTAATTAATATTGTCTCTTAGAGTTGTTGTATATCTCTAATGCCTTGATGAAGCTATGACAATTTTATTTGCTTAAGTTAGTGTAAACTTGGGTGCATAAATTGATCTTGATTTGCATGTTTGCACATTGAATGGTAAATTTCTTCCACCTATTTCGTTTTCGCAACGGTTCTACCTTCAACATCATCAGTCACCCTGTTTAAGTTTTCTTCAACAGTTATTTTAGGAATCAGTCTATTTCAAAGTTTTTTCAGTTGTTTGAAGAGAACATATTCTACATATGAATATTGAATCTTTACTGCAACAATTTGTCTGCAATAGACCTTTCCTGATGGCACCGTTCATTTATGGACCTCAAAACCGAACATGCCTTCTTTTTGCACTTCTGTACCCGCCCTTTCGCACTTTTGTCACTTTTCCAATTTACAACCCTCTGCACTTTTGCACTTCCTCCCTGTTGCTTGCTGCAATAGATGCCATTTTGAGTCATCAAAATGGGAGTCCCCATTAAAATTTTTAACTGGTTTCCCAAACCATATTTTCCTTAATGGGAACTATCAAGCTGTGAGTAAGATGTTTTCACTTAATGAAATTTCCTTCTTGGTCTTATTTTTTTTGGGATTTTGTTGATTTCAGAAGCACATTTTATTTTTAAAACTTTCGTTTCGGGCGCTTCCACCTTTTGCATTCCATTTTCCGTAATGCAGAATGCAGGGATCCATTTTTTTGAAGTCATCAGGGAAATACATTCTCAAATTCTGCCTTCTGCCTATGCGGATTCTAGAATTTTCATTTGTCATCAATAAAACTTTCTTGCTGACTTCTGCTTTTTGTTGCGTGGAATGCAGAAATCGAAAGTTACAAGTTCGCAATAAGCTTTCCTTCTTTTTTGACTTCCGGTTTCCGCTGTGCGTAATGTAGAAACCGAAAAAGTATGTGTGTTTTTTTTTCTCATTTTTTCGATTTCCGCTTTCCGCAATGTGAAATGCAGAAATCGGAACTTGGATGTTTTTCTTCACAAGTTTTGTTTTCTTCCACTTTCCGCTTTCCGAAGTACGAAATATGAAATGTGGAAGTTTGATTTGTTTTTAGTTCAAATAAATTTCTTTCTGACTTCCACTTTCCGCTGTGCGAAATGTGAAAGCTGGAAACGCCAAATACAAACTTTCCCAAACTTTCTGTTTTCAAAGTTTCAGTTGCGCGCTTTCGTCTCAGCTGTTTATTTTTTGCTAGATCTACAATTTAGATTTGTTTCGCTGTTGAGATTTTAGCTATATAGTCTTTTCAAATCTCTAATGTTTTTACCATTTTTTACCTACGTTTTTCATTGTGCGTGGAGGTTTTTACTGTGCTTTCTTCTTGCTCAACCTTACATTTTTCATTGGTTTTCAAAGCTTTCTACCGGTAAGTTAACTCTTTCCGACTGTTTATCCTATTATTTTTTGTTACTGTAGTAAATTTTGACCATGGTTTCCAAATTTTGAGCAGAGATGACATCTCTCGCGCCCAGAAACACAAGATCAAAGATAGCTCTGCAAGAGCAGAAGTCCAAATACCCAAATGCTGGAATTTTCACAGACACTAGTGGGCGTATTTATGAAAACCTGCATTTGGACTAGTCGAAGATCTATTCTATCGTTGATAATGATGATTTGTCGGTCTTTCCTCATGACCAGTCTGTTTATATCAGAATTAGGAGCTCGCAACTCCATCTAATTGCCGCTAGAGCGCAATTTATGCCCTACATAGACTCGATGAAGTGGGCACTCGACCACGCTAAACCTAAGAACCGCGTTCTCAATGACTACATTGGTACTTTTTTGGCCGTGTTTAACCCTGATATTTTTTCCAAGGCTTATGCAGTTGGACCCTCAAAACAATTACTAAATCGTAAGTTCCTGGCCTATTTGTCCCACAACTAGCTAATCCCTACCCCGTTTCATGGTTCAGGAAACCATATTTGATGCTTACAACTATGTTTTGCCGGTTATATGGGTTAGTGAATTGCACATTATTCAAAGCAGAATGGGTTCTGACAACTCACCACATTCTTCTTACAGGCGATTCATTTAATTGGGCTAAGATTTTATCTGTTATTTTGCAGGAGGAAATTGATAAATACCAGAAAACCCCGACAAATAGAAAACCCCAATTTTACATGTCAGCCTATGTCATGGAATTTTTTTGTGAAACTTCGACATTTCCTAACCCAGGTTGGAATTGGAAGAAGAATTATCCACCAGTCCATATTTACTGTTCTGACATGTGGGATGATAGCTTCATTCCTCACATATATGACATCTACGACCTTTTCTTAGGGTCCATGTATCATAAAATATTCAAGGCTGATGCTCCGACATTTTTAGAAAGAGCCAGGGATTTGATTACTTTACATGGGGATTGGTATGCTGGAGAATATTTCTCCTATTTCAGGATTTAGGGCAGCAACACGGTCCATCTATTTCCCAGAATTGTTCCAGACCACATGGTCTTGCAGGAATTTTCTTTTCAAACAGTCATCGATGCCGCTTTCGCAAAATTGGTCGAGCACAAGAGGAAGGGTTGACCTAAGTTCCCACTATCTTTGGATTCTTTGGTCCTACAGAATTCTACCCACGCAACTTTGTTGGGTAAGGAAATCATAACTATGAACCTGGGTGAAGCCTCTAAAAGAATGCATGATCCTAAGGTTTATCTGGCTAGCTTCTTTGCTCAAGAATGGGATAAGTTCCATTACACACATGAGTATCTACCAGATGACTCCATGTACAGGGGAGTTGTCGATTTTTGGGAAGCAATGGAAAAGATCACTGACCCAAAGGTAAAGTCCCATGTTTTTATATATCTGAAATATCTGAAGCAATCTACCTTTCATTTTAGAAAATTGAGATTTGACGCAGAGGAAAAGGTTCAGAGGGAAAACATGGAGAGAGAAGAAAGAAATCAAGTAGCAACAACTTCTGCTTCAGCATGCCAGTCCAAAGACAAGGGAAAAGTTGTCATAGAAACATTTGTGAGCACTCACTCTTTACAAGAGATGGAAGCTATGCAAAGAGGGGAATAATTTAAACAAGGTCTAGCCAAGCTTAGTGCTCAGCTTCAAACACAGGTGCAAGAGGCTGAAGCTCAACCAAAGAAACATAAAACTTGGCCTATTTCCTAGCAACCACAAGTACCTAAAGCATCAGTGGCTCAAATAGAGCAGATACCTCAGCAGGTACTCAGGGATGAACAACCAGTACCGATAGTTCCACTTTCGCTTCAAGATTAAGTTCCTCTGCAAATGCCTCTGATCCAACAGGTTGAGCCTAAACCCCAACCTGAAATTGAGAACCATGAAATTCACAATGATCTATAGGAGGAGGATGGAAACCCCTCATGCCCTATTAATATCCTTACCTCCATGATATCTTCTGTCCCTGATGCACAGTTTTCAATGGATCTTTATAATGCTTTATTTCCTCAGACTTATTTATCCCATTTGAATTTAAATATTGTTCTTGAGGACATTTCAAGAGACCCATTCATATCAATAGAATTCTCCAGTCCTACCACCCCTTCTTCTCCACTTGTTTCATCAGTTCCCCATACACCTCATACCACCACCACATATTCACATATTCCATCTTCCCTATTAGAAATTCCTCTCCTCTCCACAATTCCTTCTTCACAAATTAAAACCCCTATTCCCACCTCTTCCACTCCCCTTATATCTATTTTCCATACTTCCCCCTTGGACATTTCTCCCATCAATGTAGAAATTCTAGTCTCACAATCACAGCTTGAGACATCAACTACACCTCAAAAGGAAACCCTTTGACCTTCAGAAGAAATGGCTGATTTTCGAGGGGATGTTGTTGTTTCCTTAGGGAAGTATTTTTGGAGCAAGAAAGATAAGGCCATATTGAAGAAAGGATCGAAGAGGACAAGAGAAGGCACACTCAAACATGTGCCTACCCTTAATCAAGTTGTACGAAGAACTGATGCCCCTAATGAAAAACAAGGAGCATTAGATACAACAACTGCTATGGGAGCCTTTGCAGGGGTTAACTATGATTCAATGTCATAACTGACTAAAGATCTCCTCAGTAAGGAGCAAGAATTACAGACAAACAAAAGGGATCTGGAATCAGCTGAGGCACAACATCTTAAGGAGATTGAGCTCCTTAAAAAAGAGCATGAAGATAAACAGAGACAATCGCAGAAGAAAATCGATAGTCTCAAGCATCATCTTGAGAAATCAGAGCTTTTGAACAAGATCAAGCTAATCAGAATGCTACCCTAGAGTAGCAACTCAAAGAATCACAAATATCTTCAGTTGCTTCATTATTTTCAACATTATCAGTTGAAGAGTTTAAACAGTTAGTTTGTAGGGTTAATGAGCAGTATCGTCAGTCTATCATCAGTTTGTACATAGGGTTTGGTGAAATGCAGGAACTGTACAATTCATTTGAAGAACAGCCGAATGTCCTGCAGGATCATCATGCTCGATTTTTTTTATCAATTAAGGAGTTTTAGGATGTGATTGGCTGGAAAGCACACATCAGAGACGGACCAAAGGATATGCCAATCCTATATAAATTTCGGGATAACAAAACCAAAGTTACAATTGAAACTTGGGAAGGAATCTGCGATGCAGTAGAGACCATCGTTGAAGATGGCCAAGAGGCATGCAAGCGTCGGTGGACAACTTTAGATGTTTTACTAAGTTTCTTAGGGTTTCCTATGTTACGACCAATCAAAGAGGCACCTTCCCCCAAGATAAAATTACAAGAAGTTGAATGATCCTTTGTTGCAGCTAAGGAGCAAATTCAGGGTGTCACCCATCTTACCTTGTAGGAGATCACGAGCTGGATCGAGACACCTAATTCTGCGATGCGTAGGATACATGTTTATCTTGGTGAATTGAAAAAGGTAAAGAAGATGGAGATTGCTTCCCATATTTTGAGGGAATAGGTACATCTTGACCAGGTTATATATCAGGACATCAATTTCTTGATGGACCTAGATGCCAAGTGGCGTTCCGCCCTTGGCCAAACCTAAATTGTTTGATCTTGTAATCCCACATCTTGGGAATTTTCCTTTTTTTTGGTAAGAATTTGTAATATTATTTAAAGGGAAATGTTTCCCAAGTAAAGGGGGGAATTTTTTGGAGATTAATCCTAGGAACACATTGAAGGATAGACTACCAAGTTACATTTAAGGAAATTTGTGATTTTTGTACTATGTAATGTTTTACAAGTTAATGAAATTGCATTCATTAATGCTTTGTTTCATGGTTATTTGTTAAATTTCTTTAACGAATTATAGTCATTCTTCAACTTTTATTGCCTTGTTGATTATCAGTGGTATCTGTTGATGTGCTGATTCATGTCTTGATTTTTCAATGACCACTACTGGAGAAGGACAACCAAAGACATATGCAAAAAGCTCTGTAGTTTTGGAAACATTGCAATGTTTTGCAATTGAATAAAATTAAATTGTTACATTGCAATGTTTTGGGGCAGCAACATGGTCCATTTACTGCCAAGGATTGTCCCAGACCGCATGGTTTTGCAAGAACTTGCTTTTTAGACGGTCGTTGATGGCACCTTCTCTAAATTGGCCAAGCACAAAAAGAAGTGTTGGACTAAGTTTCCCATGACTTTAGGTTCTTTGGTCCTACAGAATTATACCTATGCAGTAGTGCTGGGTAAGGAAATTTCAATTATGAACCTGGGAGAAGCACCTATAAGAATGCATGATCCAAAGGATTATTTGGCAAGTATTTGCTAAAAAACGGGCTAAGTTTCATTACACACATGAGAAGCTACCAGATGACTCCATATATAGGGAAGCTATTGATTTTCGTGAAGCATTGGAGAATATCACTGATCCAAAAGTAAGGGCACATGTTGCTAATTATCAGAAAGATCTCAAGCAGACCACCCTTCACCTCAGGAAATTAAAGTTCGATGCATAAGATAAAATTCACAGGGAAAACATGGAGAAAGAAGCAAGACAGTAGGCAACAACAACTTCTTCTTCTATCTCAACCTCTGAGTCTAAAGACAAGGGTAAAGCTGTCATCAAAACCCCTATGATTTCTCACTCTTCACAATTGGACGAAGCTCAACATAAAGGGGAATAATTGATGAGAAATGTTGAGAAGCTCAGTTCCCAGCTTCAGACAGAGGTAGAAGAGGTTGAACCTCAGCCTAAGAGACACAAAACTCAGTTTGTTCCCTAGCAAGCACAAGAAACTGAAGCATCAGTGGCTCAAATATAACACATACCTCAGCAAGTTCTCAAAGAGGAAGAACCAACATAGGTATCTCCACTTGCTCATCAAGAACAACTACCTCTATAGATTCCCCCAGTATAATAGGTTGAATCTCCACCTGAACTTGAAATTGAAGTGCATGGCATTGATAGTGACCTGGAGGAAGAATTTGGTCCTGCTACATGCCCTGTCAATATTTTCTTTTCCATGACATCCTATGTTCTTGATATACAATCATCATTAGGTTTATTTGATGCTTTATTTCCTCAGTCTTCCTTTTCTTACGTGAATTTAAAGCCCATTCTTAAGGACACCTATATAAACCCATCAGTATTAGCAGAAGTGGCCAGTCCTACTTCTCCTCTTGCTCCACATGTCTCATTGATTCCCCATACATCCCATACTACCTCTACATCCTTGCAGATTTCATTTTACCAAGTAGAAGTCCTTTCTACCTCCATAATTCTTTCTTTGCAAGTTAATATCCCTACTCCCACCTCTTTCTCTTCCCTTATATCTATTTTCCCTACTTTCCCCTTGGACATTTCTCCCATTAGTGTAGAAGTCCCAGTCTATGATACACAACCTGAGCCATCAACCACCTCCCAAGAGGAAATGCTATCGGACTCAGAAGAGATGGCAGATTTTGGAGAGGATGTTGTTGTTTCCTAAGGGAATTTTTTTTGGAGCAAGAAAGAGAAGGAAATAATAAAAAAGGGAACAAAGAGGACAAGGGAAGGCACACTCAAACATCTTCTTTCCCTTAATCGAGTTGTCTGGAGAACTGATGCCCCTAATGTTAGACAAGGAGCATTGGATACAACAACTTCTATGGGAGCTTTCGCAGGAGCAAATTATGAATTAGTGTCGAATTTGCATAAGGATCTGCTGGATAAAGAACATGAATTGCAGAAAGCCAAAGAGGATCTGGTAGCAGCAAAGGAACGTTACCAAAAGGAGACTCAACTCCTGAGACAAGAACACCAAGATAAACAAGAACATTTGCAGAAGAAGATTGATCGTCTCAAGCATCAGCTTGAGAAATCAGAGCTCCTTAATCAACAACAGGCTAATCAGAATGCCGCCCTAGAGAAACAAGTCAAAGAATCACAGTTGTATTCAGCTGCCTCATCCTTTTCCACATTAACAGCTGAAGAATTCAAACAGTTAGATTGCAGGGCTAATGATCAATATTATCAGCCTATGATCAGTCTATACACAAGGTTAAATGAAATGCAGGAATTGTACAATTCATTTCAATCACACTCATATGTCCTACATGAACACCATACTCAAAGAACAGTAGCAGTTAAGGCTTTTGAGAATGTGTTGGGTTGGAAAACACACATCAAGGATAAACCACAGGACATTTCAATCATGGACAAACTTTGGGCTAAGAAAACCAAAGTCACAATTGAAACTTGGGAAGGCATCTGCGATACAGTTGATTCCATTATCCATGAGGGACAAGCGACATGCAAGGGTAGGTGGACAACTTCTGATGTTTTTCTCAGTTTCTTGAACCTTGATTCGATCAAACAAGAAGTACCTCCCAAGGTAAAATTAGAGGAAATTGAACAAACCTTTACTGCAGTTAAGGAGCAAATTTAGAGTGTGACCCAGATTACTTTGCAGGAGATTACGAGCTAGATTGGGATACCTAGTTCTGCGATGGTTAAAATACAGGTGTATAATGGGGAATGGAAGAAGGTAAAAAAGAGGGAAATCACATCCCAGATCTTGAGGGTAGACGTACACCTAGAACAAGACAAATACCAGAATATCTATTTCTTGATGGATCTAGATGCCAAGTGGTGTTACACCCTTGGCCAAACTAAAACTGTTTGATTTTGTGATCCCACATCTTGGGAATTTTCCTTTTTTGTAAAACTTTGTATTATTATTTAAAGGGAAAGTTTTCTAAAGTGAAGGGGGGATTTTTTTATAGATTAAGAAGTTAAAAAATAAAATAAAATTATAGTCATTTTGTGGTATGTTTCATGGTTGTCCATTAAATGTTTTAAATGGATTGTAGTCCCTGTTCTATTTATATGGGTTGCCAATTATTGGTTGTTATTTTTAAATGTGTTGGTTGATGTATTGATTTATGTTTACAACATCGACATATGGAAGGCGCATTAATTGAATAGTTTTGTTTAATTCACATGCTTACTCACACAACTGATGATTAGTTATGAATATCTAATATTGAATTGTTAATTAATATTGACTCTTGGATTTGTTGTATATCTCTAATTCCTTGATGAAGCTTATACAATTTTATTTGTTTAAGTTAGTGTAAACTTGGGTGCATAAATTGATCTTGATTTGCATGTTTGCACGTTGAATGGTAAATTTCTTCCACCTTTTTTGTTTTCGCAATGGTGCTACCTTCAACATCATCAGTCACCTTGTTTAAGTTTGCTTAAATAGTTATTTTAGGAATCATTCTATTTCAAAGTTTTCTCAGTTGTTCAAAGAGAACATATTCTACATCTGAATATTGAATCTTTACCGCAACAAACTATCTCCAATAGACCTTTCCTGATGGCACCGTTCATTTACGGACCTAAAAACTGAACATGCCTTCTTTCTGCACTTCTGCACCCGCACTTTCGCAATTCCATCACTTTTCCAATTTACGAACCTATGCACTTTCGCACTTCCTCCCAGTTGTTGGCTGCAACAGATGCCATTTTGAGTCATCAAAATGAGAGTCTCCATGAAAATTTTTAACTAGTTTCCCAAACCATATTTTCCTTAATGGGAACTATCAAGCTGTGAGTATAATGTTTTTACTTAAGAAAATTTCCTTGTTGGTCTTATTTTTTTTTGGATTTTGTTGATTTCGAAAGCACCTTTTATTTTTAAGACTTTTGTTTTGGGCACTTCCGCCTTCCTCCTTCCACTTTACTCAGTGCGGAAGGCGGGGATCCATTTTTTTCAAGTCATCAGGGAAATACATTCCCAACTTCCGCCTTCTGCCTATGCGGATTCCAGAATTTTCATTTTTCGTCAATAAAAATTTCTCGCCGACTTCTGCTTTCTGTTGCGTAGAATGCAGAAATCGAAAGTTACAAGTTCGCAATAATATTTCCTTGTTTTCCGACTTCCGGTTTCCGCCGTGCGTAATCCAGAAGCCGATTTTTTTTTTCTCATTTTTCTGATTTTCGCTTTCCGCAATACGGAATGTGGAAATCGGAACTTAGATGTTTTTCTTCGCAAGTTTTGTTTTCTTCCGCTTTTCGATTTTCGAAGTACAAAATGCAGAATGCAGAAGTTTGATTTGTTTTTAATTCAAATAAATTTCTTTTCGACTCCCACTTTCCACTGTGCAGAATGCGAAAGCTAGAAACGCCAAATCCAAACATTCCCAAACTTTCTATTTCCGAAGTTTCAGTTGCGCGCTTTCATCTCGACCGTTTATTTTTTGCTAGATCTACGATTTAGATTTGTTTCTCCATTGAGATTTTGGCTATATAGGATTTTTGAATCCCTGAGTTTTTACCATTTTTTACCTACATTTTTCACTGTGCGTGGAGGTTTTTACTGCGCTTTCTTCTCGCTTGAGCTTACATTTTTCATTGGTTTTCAAAGCTTTCTACTGGTAAGTTAAATCTTTACGACCGTTTATCCTAATTTTTTTTACTGTAGTAAGTTTTGACCATGGTTTCCAAATTTCTAGCAGAGATGACATCTCCCATGCCCAAAAACACAAGAGCAGAAGTCGAAATACCCAAACGCTGGAATTTTCATAGACACTAGTGGGCGTATTTATGAAAGCCTACATTTGGATTGGTTGAGGATCTATTCTATCTTCAATAATGATTATTTGTCAGCCATTCCTCATGAAAAACCAGTTTATATCAAAATTTGGAGCTCACAGCTCCATCTAATTGCCGCTAGACCACCATTTATGCCCTACAGAGACCTGATGAAGTGGGCACTCGACCACGCTAAACCTAAGAAATGCATTTTCAATTACTAGATTGGTAATTTTTTGGCCGCATTTAATCCTGATATATTTTCCAAGGCTTACGCACTTGGACCCTTGAAACAGTTATTAAACTGTAAGTTCCTAAATGAAGCAATCTCCCGTTTCAATTATGAAGAAGTGGTGAAATCATGGATAGAAAATCCTGGCCTATTTGTCCCACAACTAGGTAATGCCTACCCCGTTTCATGGTTCTGGGAACCATATTCAATGCTTGCAACTATGTCCTACCGATTATATGGGTTAGAGAATTGCACATTATTCAAAGCAGAATGGGTTCTGACAGCTCACCACATTCTTCTTATAGGCGAGTCATTTAATTGGGCTCATATTTTATTTGTTAATTTGCAGGAGGAAATGGATAAATACCAGAAAACCCCGGCAAATAGAAAAAGCCAACTTTACATGTCAGCCTACGTCATGGATGTTTTTTGTGCAACTTCGACATTTCCTAACCTAGGTTGGAATTGGAATAAGAATTATCCACCGGTCCATATTTACTGTTCTGAAATGTGGGAGGATAGCTTCGTTCCTCGCATATATGACATCTGTGACCTTTTATTAGGGTTCATGTATCATAAAATATTCAAGGTTAATGCTCCAACATTTTCAGAAAGAGCCACGGATTTGATTACTTTACATGGGGATTGGTATGTTGGAGAATATTTCTCCTATTTCAAGATTTGGGGCAACAACATGGTCCATCTATTTCCCAAAATTGTTCCAGACCGCATGGTATTGCACGAATTTTATTTTCAAACAATCATCAATGGCACTTTCACAAAATTGCCCAAGCACAAGAGGAAGGGTTGGCCTAAGTTCCCGCTTTCTTTGGATTCTTTGGTCCTATAGAATTCTACCCACATAGCTTTGTTGGGTAAGGAAATCACAACTATGAATCTGGGTGAAGCCTCTAAAAGAATGCATGATCCTAATTCTTATTTGGCTGTCTTCTTTTCTCAAGAATGGGATAAGTTCCATTACACACACGAGGATCTACTAGATGACTCCATGTACAGGGGAGCTGTCGATTTTTGGGAAGCACTAGAAAAGATCACTGACCTAGAGGTAAAGTCCCATGTTTTTAAATATTTGAAATATCTGAAGCAATCTACCCTTCATTTGGGATTTGATGCAGAGGAAAATATTTAGAGGGAAAACATGGAGAGAGGATAAAGACAGCAAGCAGCAGCAGCTTCTGCTTCAGCATGCTAGTACAAAGACAAGGGAAAAGCTGTCATAAAAACCTTTGCAAGCACTCACTCTTTACAAGAGATGGAAGCTATGCAAAGAGGGGAATAATTTAAACAAGGTCTAGCCAAGCTCAGTGCTCAGATTTGAACATAGGTGCAAGAGGATGAACCTCAGCCAAATAAACAGAAAACTTGGCCTGTTTCCCAACAACCACAAGTACCTAAAGCATCAGTGGCTCAAACAGAGCAGATACCTCCGCAGGTACTCAAGGATGAACAACCACTACAGATAGTTCCACTTGCTCTTCAATAGCAAGTTCCTCTACAAATCCCTTTCATCCAACAGGTTGAGCTTGAACCCCAACCTGAAATTGAGATCCATGAAATTCACAGTGATCTAGAGGAGGAGGATGGAAACCCCTCATGCCCTGTAAATATCCTTACCTCCATGACATCTTTTGTCCCCGACGCACAGTTTTCAGCAGATATTTATAAGGCTTTATTTCCTCAGAATGCTTTTTCCCATTTGAATTTAAATCCTATTCTTGAGGACATTTCTAGAGACCCATTAGCATCAACAGAATTGTCCAATACTACCACCCTTTATTCTCCACCTATTTCATCAGTTCCCCATACACCCCATACCACCACCACATCTTCATATATTCCATCTTCCCTATTAGAAATTCCTCCCCTCTCCACAGTTCCTTCTTTACAAATTAAAACCCCTATTCCCACCTCTTCCACTTCCCTTATATCTGTTTTCCCTACTTCCCCCTTGGACATTTCTCCCATTAATGTAGAAATTCCAGTCTCACAATCACATCCTGAGCCGTCAACTACACCTCAAAAGGAAACCCTTTCACCCTAAGAAGAAATGGCTGATTTTGGAGAGGATGTTGTTGTTTCCTTAGGGAAGTATTTTCTGAGCAAGAAAGATAAGGCCATATTGAAGAAAAGGATCGAAGAGGAAAAGAGAAGGCACACTCAAACATGTTCCTACCCTTAATCAAGTTGTCTGGAGAAATGATGCCCCTAATGAAAAACAAGGAGCATTAGATACAACAACTGCTATGGGAGCCCTTGTAGGGGTTAACTATGATTCAGTGTCACATCTGACTAAATATCTCCTCAGTAAGGAGCAGGAATTACAGACAGCCAAAACGGATATGGAATCAGCTGAGGCACTCCATCTTAAGGATATTGAGCTCCTTAAAAAAGAGCATGAAGATAAATAGATCCAATCGTAGAAGAAAATCGACAGTCTCAAGCATCAACTTGAGAAATCAAATCTCCTGAACAAGCAACAGGATAATCAGAATGCTACCCTAGAGTAGCAACTCAAAGAATCACAAATATCTTCAGCTACTTCATCATTTTCAACATTAACAACTGAATAGTTTAAACAGTTAGGTTGTAGTGTAAATGAGCAGTATCGTCAGTCTATGATCAATTTGTACACAGGGTTTGGTGAAATGCAGGAACTGTACAATTCATTTGAAGAAAAGTCGAATGTCCTGTAGGATCATCATGCTTGAAAGAGTTTAGCAATTAAGGCTTTTCAGGATTTGATTGGTTGGAAAGCACACATAAGAGACAGAACAAAGGATATGCCAATCCTAGATAAACTTCGGGCTAACAAAACCGAAGTTACAATTGAAACTTGGGAATCCATCTGCGATGCAATAGAGACCATCATTGAAGATGGCCAAGCGACATGCAAGCGTAGGTGGGAAACTTCAGATGTTTTGCTTGGTTTCTTAGGGTTTCCTATGCTAGGACCAATCAACAAGGCACCTTCCCCTGGAATAAAATTACATGAAGTTGAACGATATTTTGCTGCAGCTAAGGAGCAAATCCACGGTGTCACCTATCTTACCTTGCAGGAGATCACAAGCTGGATTGAGACACCTAATTCTGTGATGCGTAGGATATAGGTTTATCTTGGTGAATGGAAAAAGGTAAAGAAGAGGGAGATTGTGACCCAGATTTTGAGGGCATAAGTACATCTTGACCAGGCTAAATATCAGGACATCGATTTCTTGATGGACCTAGATGCCAAGTGGCATTCCGCCCTTGGCCAAACCTAAACTATTTGATATTGTAATCCCACATCTTGGGAATTTTCCCTTTTTTTTTGTAAGACTTTGTAACATTATTTAAAGGGAAATGTTTCCCAAGTAAAGGGGGGAATTTTGTTGAGATTAAGCCTGGGAACACATCGAAGGATAGACTACCAAGTTACATTTTAGGAAAGTTGTGATTTTTGTACTGTGTAATGTTTTACAAGTTAATAAAATTGCAGTCATTGATGCTTTGTTTCATGGTTATTTGTTAAATGTCTTTAACGAATTATAGTCATTCTTCTAATTTTATTGGCTTGCTTATTATTAGTGGTATCTGTTGATGTGTTGATTCATGTCCTGATTTTTCAATGACCACTACTGGAGAAGGACAATGAAAGACATATCAGGAAAGCTCTGTAGTTTTGGAAACATTTCAATGTTTTGCAATTGAATAAAATTACATTGTTACTCATGTTATGTTCTATGGTTATTTATTAAAAAATTTCATCAATTTCAATTATTCTTCTATATTTGTTGTATACTGATCATAGGTTGCTAATGTATTGAATGTGTTGATTTATGTACCGATTTTTCATTACAATCTTGACATATGAAATGTACATTGAATAAATGTATTTATTTAATTTACATACTCTTTTGCTGCAACTGATGAATGGTTATTGATTCCTAATACTAACTTGTCAATTAGTATCACCTGATAGGATAGTTTTGTATTCATAAAATAGTTTAGATAAACTATTGCAGTTGTTATTGTTGAGTTTTATTTAAAGTTCATTTAAGGAAATAAGAGTTGATGTATATTTTTATATGTTGACTAATTATTTCATCGTTATCAATTATATATCATAATTGTCCTACGTAAAAAATTTGATAGTCAGTGTCTCAATTTCCTGAGATAGTTTAGTCTAGAAGCCAATTACTTCAAAATTTCTTGGATCTTCCTTGAAACAAAAGCAGTTCTCTTACATCAACGAGTCACCAAATAAAAACAATACATCTATAGATCAAACAATGAAAAGCGTCAACCACATTTCGGTTTTAAAGATTTTGAAGCAAGTAAGCTTTCCTCTTGTTTCCTACGTTGGACATATGGATTGTCTTGCATTCGAGAGTATCTGGAAAAAGAGAAAGCTAGAGAAATGCGAAGGCCTGAAAGAGATGTAACTCTTGATATTGCAATGAATGTAAGCCCTTGTCTATCAATGTTTCCAATATATATTGTTACATTTTGTAGGGTCATACCTTGGGCTTTATGAATTGTTAAACCCCATGCCATATGAAGTGGTAGTTTCCTACACGATCCTCTTGTTATGGGAGATATTGGAACATAAGTAGGATTAGAAGCATCCCATAAGGGTCCTTTGTAATGGAGTAATTCGACAACAACAAATGATGGTAAGGTATGAGGTTGTTCATTGGAGTTGTAGACAATGTCAATGAATTTTCCAAGTGAGCCGTTAACAAGGCCTGCTTGAACCCATAAAGTAGTTAACATGACTTGTTGACCAATAGCAAGAAGGACCTTTACTGGCAATTGTTTGTCATCAACGGATTGGTGGGCACGTTTGTTCCTTTGTTATGCAAAGAAATGTGCAAATTGGCATATTAAGCCATTTGAGCATGTGTTTGTTGTGCAATGCAACAGAGCTATTTGTGGGATACAAGTGGATAGATTGTTGAAATGAATAGTTTTCCACATGTGAAAGGCATGAGGTTGTTCTGGTCATTAGGAGTTCCTAGTATTCAACAGTTGGTGTTGCATTTCAAAGGTTTAGTAAGAGTTAGTGAAAGGAAGTTTGAGATGGGTTATTTCCTTGTTGTCGGAAAATTGTTTTGAGTGTGAAAAAAGAATCAAATGTATGCCAGAGAGTAGTTCCAACGGATGAGCCTGCATACATGGGGATTTCCTTTACAAGAGGAAATTGTCTGAAGTCACCAAGAAGGATCATGGAACAACCACCAAATGGGATTTTACAATGTGTGGGGAAAGCTTGATGTAAGCGTGCATCAATTTGAGTTAACATTTTTGGGCCAATAAAGCTCATTTCATTGATGAGAATATAGCGAATATGGTGGAGTTATTTTGGAAGTTTTGAAAGGGATTAGCCTTCAAGGGGTTGCATTTCAACAATCGGTATTTGAAGAGTTGAATGTATTGTAAATGCATGTATGTTAAAAGCATCAATACCAGTTGGAGCAAGGAGAAGAAGTGGGGAGGCAGTTTGTTCAAATGCAGTTTGAAATGCATATTTTAAGCAAGATATGAGGTAAGATTTCCTAGTGCCTACATTACCTTGAATCAACATTTTTGAGTGGTTGAGAAAGTGTAGTGTTTCTAAAACGGGAAATCACAAGATCAAAAGCTATGCATTGTGTGGGAGACAAGGAATCAGGAAAATTGGAGAATGACGGGGTGTCTTCATGTAGTTGGGTGGAGAAGTAATTGAGGTCAATGAATGATGTTGTTGTCTCATGAAAATCGGTGGTTATATTGTTATGTGTCCAATTGTGATTTTTGTCAAAATCATGATGTCCAAGCATTTCAAGGTCATCAATATGGATGTTGTTGTCTAGTCGCATTTGAGAGAGAAGTTCCCATTCATCCATGCTATGTGGAAAGGGAAAGGTAATTGCATCAAAGTTTGAATCATTGGATAGAGGTGTAGATGGTTCTTGTTGTGCGTGTTAAACATGCCACACATCATATGTTCCTTTAATGTGATGCGAATGAGAAATAATTTCAGAACTTGTTGTTCCAATATCCTTACGGATGGAACAAAAACGTTCGTATAAAAGAAGTTTGCTCCAACAAAACGGTTCAAAAGATGAAGAATCAAAGGGAGGAATGGAAGTGAATTATGGATAGACTCTAACAATATTGTGACACAAGTTTTGTTTCCATGGATTTTTTTTTCCTATTAGGCGAGAAAGACCAAGAATGAGCAGCTTCAAGCAGGGTTATATGTTCAATAGCAAGGGGTCTTTGCGTGTATGCAAATATGAAGGGAGGGGGGTCAGAGGGGTGTTTGTAGTGTCATTACAAACACGACGAAAGAAAATTTGGCTCACATTTAGGGAAAATAAGTGACGGATACAAATCACAAGAGGGAGTTTTTAGAGCATGTGACACGTCTCTTGTGCACTAATGTCTCGTTCTGCAACTGTTTGTGCAAGGAATTGTTTGAATGGCTAAAGAATGGGGCTGTCACTTGGTGTTGTATGTGCAAGGAGAGAGAGAATTGCATGGTAGATTTCTGATTTTGGCTCTATTTTTTATGCAAACTTTGAAATGTATTTGAGGATAGCATGTCTAGAAAGAAAAGGTTGGAAATCAACATTAGCCCTCCATATTGAAAGCATGGTAGGGTTGTGAATATTTAGAGGGAATAATTTCTTCCATGATTGTAGTTTTGTACGTCCATTTTGGATCAATGAATAATGAAGAAGTAGCTTGTAGCTCATATGGAAAACCAAAGGGACATTGAACAAGTGTTCTTTTTTTGCAAAGGCAAGTTGATTCTGAACATCTGGTGTGCCTTTGAACAAAATTTACAAGTTCTTTATAGTCAACTGAGTAGTTTGATGCAAATATGGATGGTGATGCAAGACTGCATGGATCATTTGTAGTAGAATGGTGTAACCCAGATGTGGACAAGTGGGAATTACGAGGATTCCAAGTTGTAACATATGTGTCAAAAAAAAATTTTACGGCTTCAACTGCAAGAACATCTTTCCATTCTAAGGTGTCCATATTTGGTGCATCTACCAACCAAATAAAACCATGAATGTGTGTGGATCCTCTATGCTGCCATTCATACCTACATGGGAGGAAAAGGAATATATTAGAAATGAATTGTATAAAGTGAGAAACACGAAGAGAAGAACAAGAAGGAAGAGATGGTAGAATACCTGCACCAAGAATTCGTTATATGAAAACCTTTTTGAAGCACCTCTTAAAGGAATGTTTTGAATCTATTGTGCATGTATTCTAATTTAATATGTGGATTTGATATGATGTTGTGAATATTCCATTGATATTCTTGAGCTAAACCGGTAGGATGTCCAACAAGAATTAGAGCATGCAAATTTGGCCATTTTGTGTCAGCTGCACTAAGCGTGAAGAAGAACGTTGGTGTACCTTGTTGATTGATCATATTTGTGAGTTCATCTCTACTTTTGTTCCAATACGAGCGTGTTCCACGTAATGAAGACCCAAACCTTGCGACCCGGTCACCAATTTTTTCATTAGGCATGTCTTGCAAATGGTCAACAAGCTCAAGTATTGTGGGAGGTAGTGTATCTTCAATATTAATTTTGACAAAAACAGAAGCAGTAGCATTACTCCGATGACGAATGATTAAATTGTATATGTAGTACCAGAAGCAAGGATGTTGGCCAAATATATTGTCATGATAGTGAATGAGGTGAAGTGCATATTCATGCATATCAACTTCATGAATGCGTGGTTGTTTAAGCATTGATGCACCTGTGGGGAACAAGGTTGGAAAATCCATGGAAAGAAGTTCTTCTGTGTTGTACTCATTGATAGGGGGGATGCCTATATGGGGCTAGTCAATGGAAGGTGGTAGTGGGATATTTGGTATGTGTAACAAGTTTCTAATTTCTTCAACCTCAGTTTTAGCATTATTTTGTGTAGAAATAAACGAGGAGGATTCTAATTCATAGGGTTCAAATGAATTTGGTGGTTGAACGATATAGGACAAGCTTTTCCGATGACATAATGTATCATTGCTATTAAAATGCAAAATAAAAGGTGAAATGTCTATTGAAATAAGAGGAAAATAAGCTAATGCAATTGGGTTGACTTGTACATCCTTATAGTATGGGTCATCTACCATTTTGTATTGAAGGGCAACAAGAACACGTGTTCGACTAACAAACAGCTCATATGGATTATTTTGCAGAGTTGCATTTGCGAACAAGAAGGATGTCAAGTTCTGATATTAAATGGGGTAGGGATGTGGCAATATCGAAAATGTCTTGGGGTAAGAAAATAGTATGGACATAATATTTATATTAACCACCATGAGCATGTGTGACTTATAAGATTGGATTAGCACGACTAATGAGCATTTCTTCAACTTGTGTAAGTATTGCAAGGACAGGTGGTTGGATGCTTGGGTCCATATTGTTTTCCAATGAAAAGCGATGGCCTTTTCGTTCTAGAATACAACGAGAACAAGTGTATGCACCATGGAACTTTTTCGTTGCAATACCAGGGTAACATTCTTTGCAAATTGAGCAGACATGCATATCATCCAGTTGGTCCATTTTTTTATGAAATCGTTGATGTGCATCATGGAGGTGGGTGTTCTATGGATTTAGCATAGGGGATGGAAGGGAAGGTTTGTCGGAAGGTTGGGCAAGAGAAAGTGAAGAAGACATATCTACAGGTAGACGAGCAGCTCTGTAAAGAAGACGTTGTTTCTTGTTGTTTTTATCTATGTTCTGTGCATATACAACTCTTCTTCGTGCATGGGCTTGTTCATTGTCATGAGTCAGCATAATGCCTATAAGAAAACTGTAAACTTGTTAAAGACTTAAAAGCTTTGATTGTTGGCAGTTAACATTTTCTATATGTATTAACTGCAAAGTATATGGATACAAAACATAAGATATAAAGCAAATGTTAACTAATTGCATGTTGGGAACTAAGAATGTACCTTAAAATAATATTTATGGAGTAAGTATTTTTTTTTCAAGTCCTAGCTTGATAATTGTAAGAAAGCAGCAATATAGAAGAGCAAAGTGTAGTATGAGAAAGGATATATGAAAAAAAACATTAAATGTAATTATTGTTATGTACAAAAGAACCAAAAGTTGTGCTAAGAAAGAAGAAAACAAAGTTGTTTATTTTATAAATAAACACAATAACAAATTAGTATTGTATTCAAAAGTTAGCATATAGGTTGTATCAATAATTTAGGTAAAAAACGTCAAGTGATAGCTTGTATAGTGCAATTATGAGACTACAAAATAGAACTGTTATAGGGGAGTTAAAAAAAATACCCTGCTATGTTGAACTATGAAATAAGGACTTAAAATTGAGAATTGAGGGCATTCATTATAGACAATAAAAATGCTTAAGTATCAAGTCGAAAAAACCTATATATTTAAATGTCCATATGAAATTGCTGATTATGTGTTTTCAACCATGACAATTACAACTTTTAGATGTGCAATTCCACAAAAGGTCTCTGTTCTAATTGAAAGAGTAAGAACTAATTATTTGTTGCAGATCCTCTGGACTATTTCAACAATTGATGTTGCTTCAGTTGAGAGAAGACATAGGAATCTTTTGCAGAAATGCCCATGAGTTGGTTTGCAACATCATCAAAAGCTATGACACCATGAAGGTATCCAGTGATATCTTCCAAGTCAACCTTTAGTATGTATAGGTAGTCACATTTAAGAAACTCCCCATCACATTTACCACAATGCCAAATGTCTCCAACCTTGTGGGAAATATTTTTCATGCATTGTATACCATCAACAAAAAGTGGGCATGTAAGGAAATGAAAGTCATCCATGTTAACATTTCTAATGGTTGCAACAAGAGAGTACTAAACAGGTTTTTCAGATGCTTTAAGAGTTTGTAGCTCATTGATGGTAATGATTTTACGAGGAGCAGAATAAGAGGCATTGAATTTTTGGCTCACAGATGGCGATGCTAGACGAAATCCATTGTCATGAAACCATATCTGGAGAACCACAGTTTCTTCAATATTTGGGTTAATAAAAATATTAGTGTTGGAAATAGTCCCAACAATTTTTTCATTAAAATCTGTAACATGGTCGCCTTTGATTGCTACAGCTGGAGGAGTAGCTAAACTGCAAAGGTTGGAAAGCTCAGCTCCTTCAATTTGGCAATGCTCTCCCCAAAGTGTTATGTCAATACTATATATAGCCTAACATGTCACAGAGTCCAATGTTGTGCCATACATTCTCAACACCATCCCGTTTCTGTATCATGGATGTAGGTGAAACTGAAATGACAAGTCCAACATGGTCAACCATGGAATCAACATGTATAGTTTGAATCTCCTGAATATTTTTAAAGTTAAAGCAATATAAAGGTATTAAGGGGTATTCATCTAAGCATGGTTGGGTGGTTGAGGAGGAACCTAGGAAAATGTCATTATGGCTTTTCAAATGGTTGAAAATTGGATTGGATGCTTTCATTATGACATTTGATACTATGTACACTATTCCTATTTGTATTTGGTCATACAAAGAGAGTGACAATTCATTGAATGCACATATATGTATTTCATCATGTGAATCATTAACAAGGTCAAATCCAAACACTTTGCCAGACCCTCATTGGTTTCCATATTCATGTATGTTTGTCTTGGAAATAACTCGACCTTGAATGTTCCAAACTTTGCTAGAAGAGGAGAGTGATGTGAATGGGATAGTCGATGCAGGCAAGGCATGGTTTTCATTTATTGAGCTAGGTTTCACTGCAACAGAGGAACTATTCTGCAAGGGAGAAGCTACAGGTAAGTGGTAAGGTGCAAGGTCTCCAATAATCGCTGCATCCACTGTGACAACTTTGAGTGCAGGCAATGCGATAGTCGTATGAGAAGAAGTATGTTAGAGAGTAATGGGAGAGACAAACATTGGATGCATGAACATTGTGAAATTGATTAAGTGGGAAAAAAATGAGGAAATTGAACATACGTTACATTATGTACAATGTTGCATGTACATTGAGCAACTTTGATTATATTTCCTTCTTTTAGTTGTCCATTTTCTACAAGACTACTATATATAATTGGAAGCATTAAATCATGCTCGTGAAGGTCATCTGAGATAGAAATTCAAAAACGAATAGATGATGAGTTGAGTGAGTTCACTTGGTTTAATGAGGATACCTATATTGGCAGGAAAAGGTTGACAACACCATGTAGCAAGAGTGAAATAGAATATTCAGTTAGCATAGTCGCCATAACGTGATGGTTATTTTTTCCCGTGGAACGAAACAGGGCATGAATTTTTTTTTTGCAATGTAATATATCCATGTGACCTAACTAAAATGAATATATATAAAAATAAAATCTTCACATGTACATATGCCATTGGTCCGGTTATTGTTATTCATTATCTGTTATAAATATTAAATGTGGGATGTCACAAACATAGAACTACGTGTTATGGTTTTTCGAACCTATAGAAGATATTTTAAACGTCATAAAATAGTTGCAAGAATAACGCAGGCCTTTTGGTCCAAGGTTTAAATCTATTTTCTCTCTGTTTTCTTGGGTGAAAGTAAAAAACTGGAAAGATAGCCAAAAGCTGAGATGAAAGCGCGCAACTGAAAATTTGGAAATAGAAAGTTTGGGAAAGTTTGGATTTGGCGTTTTTGGCTTCCGCATTCCGCACAGTGGAAAGCAAAAATCAGAAAGAATTTTTTTTGAACTAAAAATGTATCGAAGTTTCGCATTCCGCATTCCATACTTCAGAAAGTTGAAAATGGAAGAAAAAATTTGCGAAGAAAAACATCAAAGTTTCGATTTCCGCATTCCGCACTGCGGAAAGCGGAAGTCGAAAAATCAGAAGAAAAAAAAAGCGACAAAGAATTTTTCAGCTTCCGCATTCCGCACTGCGGAAAGCGGAATGCGGAAGGCGGAAGCGGCTAAAATGAAAGTTTTAAAAATAAAAGGTGCTTCGGAAATCAACAAAATCCCCAAAAAAACCAGACCAATGAAAATTTTTTATTAAGTGAAAACATCATACTCAACGCAGGTGTGAAAGTACAGAAATAAGGCCTGTACGGTTTTGAGGCTTGTACATGAACGGTGCCATCAGGAAAGGTCTATTGCAGAGAGTTTGTTTCGGTAAATATTCAATATTTTAACCCTCTCGAAAACTGAAAAGGTGGAAGTCGGAAATCAGAAAGGTGACAAGTGAACAATTCGCATTCCTAGATTTCTGCATTTCAAAGTCAGAAGGCGGAAGTCAAAAAAGTCAGTTTAGTTCGGAAATGATTGTTCTGCTTACAGATTGGATATGTAGGCTTCAAAACAACAGTTATAGTGATTTTTAAGCTTGAGAATGATTGTATGAGGTTATCAATTTTCGATGGCCTTGCAGCTTTAGGCTGAGTTTCTTACCTAAAACAAGAGCAGGTTTACTAGTCAGTTTCCTAAGAAAACTACAGGTGACACACTTTCCTTTACAACTTCAACATTCATTTAAAGACTAACAATATTATACATGGACCTCACTAAGCTGGAATGGCGAGAGGGTTAAAATATAACCAAATATAAGACTCACTGAATCAAAACATAGCATGAGTATTACACCATTATGAAGCCACATAACCAATACCAGTCACAATCCTTCTGCAAAAGAGCAGGAGTCACAGTCAATTAAAACAGAGCAAGTGTGTTTCACCATCTCATAAGAAACACTTTCATTTAGCCTAAAAATGAATACGTATCATTTTAGTGACATTTAAAACACCTCTTTAGACATATACATATATACCACGAGATAAATAGATTTGTGGAAATTTAAAGATAGTAATAGAACCTGTTTGTAAGGTCAAATACGAAGCAACAAAATTCTATCACAATGAATGTTCAAAAAATTTAAGCAGACTGAAGGAATACCTGCAAATTTGACAAGGTGCAAAAACCTCTGTTGGAAACTCTCTAGTGTAAACGAAGAGCAACAAAATCAATATAAGCAAAGCAAAGGTAAACAGTAAGAAATAGTGGTTACCTGAAGCTTTGTATATATGTGCAAATCAAAGGCGATGCAACAACAAATGCGGTAAATAAAGTATTGTAACAAAATCTTGGAGACCGTCATAAGGTGAGCCAAAATTAAGATATAGGCCCATGTTTGAATCAAATGACAAGCTTTGTTGCATTAATGGAGCAACAATGCATTGATGAAGCATTAATGTGGATGAAGGGACATGGGAAAAGTGTATTTCATCGATTGAAGTGACAGTGAAATGAAACAACGACCAAATTGACCCCACAAACTATGAGCCTAAAGCCACAAAAGCCGTCAACAAAATCTTAGCCTAAACCCACAAAAACTGCTAGACTGAAACTTTCGCAAAATTCTGGGCGTAAAATCTTGGCAAGGGATATGCCCAATTGAAAGAAATGAACTACAGTGAAGGAAAGTGAATCCCTGTACAATAAAATATGCCAGGACCATCCATTTACGGCAACAGATAGAAGTGTAGTGAAAAAATGCAGGGCACCTGTCAGAAAAACACCCTTAACACCAAGTGGCAAGAAGGATCCGCAATTGGCAATTTGATGCGAAAAATTGTCCATAAGTTCATCAATCCATTCATGCGCAACACCGATCGTAACATAGAGGACACCTGCGGTCTGCAAGATAGAAGTTCCGGAATCAAGATTGCAGAATCAGGGACTCAACTGAAGTGCAGTACGAAAAAACCAAAATTGATCAGCATACGTGCATGAAAAAAAATGTTAGGACATAGCTCCACCAATCAATCCATTCATGCACAACAACAACTGTAAAACCGATAACAAAACATCTGTCCATTCACCATTCGCCAAGCTGACAAGATAAGTGTCGAAATGCCATTGGATAGGGAGATGTGGAATCTTCTGAGACTGCATCTCCATTGTGAAATGCCTTCGACGTAAATATTAAATAAGGACTCGAGTGTATATATTATATGATACAAGGTATTTACATTATTTTATTTCGATTTTGAATAGAGTAAGTAATATTTTTTTGGATTCATATTCATGATTAAAAAAGTATAAATTATATACAGAAAAGTAGTTATAGAATTTTTATTTTAAATAGAGTATTTATTTATTTTGGTATTGTTAATTTATTTTATATTGAAACATAAATAGTATTTTCTTTTCAAGTATTTTAAGAGTACTTTATTATTATTATATTTTATTTATATTCAAAAGTAATATATGGTATTTTTTTATTATGAGTATTGTCATAATATTGCACCTTTTTATTACAATATTGTCATTGTTAATTATAGGTTTTCATTCACTATTTAGAATTTGACAAATAAACCTTTTTAATTCAACTAATGCCACCTCAACCATTATGGATAATGTCATCCTCTAGAATGTGATTGGTTCTCTTAAAGTTGATTTTGATAGTAGAATTTTTATTTTGAGGCCTATTTTGATAGTTCCAAATAAGATTTTAAACCTAACAAGCCAACAGAGGTCTTAACAACTAGAGAGTTAACTACAAAAGGACCATCTCTAGTCCCACTAGGGCCTCTTTTCCTAAACAATGACGAAGTTCTCATCCTATTCCGTCCTTTAAATGTCCTCTGAGAAAAAAAAAGCCTCCAACAGGCCCATCCTCATTATCCGACCATGACACCATTTAATCCTCCATCTAAAAATGAATTGCAGGGGTTTGTTGACGAGTCATAATGACCCAAGGTCAACAATAGGGGTTATCCTCTGCAATAGGTCCCAGTAAGATCTCAAACCATTTGTAGTAGGGAACTTTGTCTGGATTGTGGCCAAGCAACCATTCCTTATTGGGTTTCATCGGTTGTGGCCCGATCCACTATTTAGGGTTTTATAATAAGGGATGAGATGCAAGCTAAGTTAACCTAAATACAATTCCTAACTAACCTAACATATCCTATCCAACTGAGAGTGTATTAAAAAGAACAAACAACAAATAAGATTGAGATACATATTCCGAAGCAGACAATTGTAGTACTTAGAAACATATAACAATCACATAATGACATAAAACATTGAAATAGACACACCATCGAGACATTATGCATTTATAGCTCATAGAAAGCAAATGCTATTAAAGTGCATACACAACATGAAAGAGATGCCTGCAAGAATAGCAAAACATAAATTAAAACGTTCTTATTGCATATGAGCAAAAGGGAAGTAGAAAGTAGTTTCATAACATTCATCTTCATCACAATCATAGTATCCATGCCAAAACTTAAGTCTAGCATCCTTTGTATTCATCCCCAATAATAGTTCTTACAATAGAATGAGTAGCAAATTCTCCTATGCCAAAAGCCCCATGTTTTCATCAAATGAGATTACAATATATAGGGCAAGGCTAGGTGGTCCTTGGCTTTCCTACTTTTCCTTTGAATAAATTTATTACAAGAACCAATTTAATTCACCCTTGGGTGGCCTTTGGGATTTCACTAGTTTGAATTTTAGTGATTTTTCCTTCATTTAGCAATGTTGAATTTATTGATTTCTTGCTACAATGGTTTCCTCCATAGATTGAATAATAAGCTTTTAATACTTCAAATATGTTATGGTGAATAGATCATTTGAGGTCGCCATATCCGCTCCTTGATCCACCTTCTTCTCAATCGTTCTTCAACGTTCTTGAATGTGGTGTAATGCTTCATGTCATAATGTTTCTTTAAGATCTATTCATGAATTTTTGTGTGTTTCATCGATATTGTTGTAGCATGATTTCATCAAATGCGAAGTGTCATTGTAGACACTTACAACATGTGTTTCCCTTCAACTTAACGTACTACCATTGCAAGTTGATTAATGAAGTGTTTTTCCTACAATAGTGTGCTTTGTTCTTCTTCACGACATCGCTAATGTCTTGTCCGCTACTTATATTGGTTGGCCTAGTACTTGAACAATTTTTATTATCGTGCCATCTGAAATGTCTTTTGGAAACGTCATTTCGTGTTCTAATTACTTGGTGGTCATCACAAGCACATGTACAAGTATGTGACAACATAAGCTGAAATCACATTTGTCTTATACGAATCGGCCATCCTTATCTTGATTGCAGATTCCTTTCATCCAACGGGTAAGGAGAAAAGTCAACTGTTGACTCTGCTCCTTGCCTGTTGGATGCAAGAAATCTGCAATTGAGATAAGCTCAGGCATAAGAATCAACACTCATCGAGGCCTTTTATCAAATTGACCCCTCTAATAGTTGTCAACGATGTAGTCACTGTTTTGTCTTTATATGATAGGAAACAATCATGACTATAGATGCGTAGATGTCATCAATACCGTTCCAATAACATAAGGCAAGCTTTAAATAGATGACCAATCAAAGGTTATGACAAGATTACAAGAGCAACGAATTATTGTACTATCATCATCGAACATCCTCAATACCCTCTTTTACTTTACTGCTTAAGACCAATTTTTTACAACTATCTTAGCAAATCTTTTTAGTTTGTCTTTTCATATTTTATTTTCTAAAACTCTTAGACTTCCCTTTGGACTCGAGCTTCCCTGTAGATCAAGAACCAAAATAACATGTTATAAAGAAGGCTTTGGTTTTAGATCCTGGCTTTGGTTTTTTCACTGAGAATCTTGATGGCATGATTGTTGATCATGGGAATTTTCAGCTATATTAAAGCATGGTGCCGAGACTCGGTCCCTTTTTCTTCTTTTTTGGCACATGATACTTCTTTTTCTTTATGAAGGACTGGATTAGGTTTCTTTTGATGAGACTTTTAGCCTTCTCATTGTGCTCAAGACGGATAAGCTTGATTGTCATCACTGCTCTTCATAGACCTGTCCGATCTCTCAGGTTTAAAGGTACATCTCTTGTTGATCTGTAGATTTGCCCACATGATGGTTCTTGTGTTCTTCTCTTGCTCTTGCAGCAAGGTTTGATGGTTGTACTTGTATTTTCTAGTGATTAGAGGGATTCCCAATATGCTGCTTGTCACGCAAGATAGAAGCCTGGCATGAACACTGTATGTATATGATGTCCTTTAATTCTTGACATGAATATCAAGGTCTGGTATTTTTTTCCTCTTGAAAAAAAACATGTTATAAAAAGTTGAGTTGATTAAGTAAACATAAAATAGAAAATAAATAAAAGCTAACTAAACCCTATTTCTTATGCATTAAAATCCCCCCACTTCATATGAGCATTAAAGAATTTCTTCCCATAAGAAATCCACGTGCAAGAACCTTTTCAATACCATTCATTGAAGGTGAATGTGTCTTTTATTATTATTATTTTTATTTAAATCAAATATTATAAATCATTTCAAACTGAACCAAGTTATTTAAATAAAGAAGCATTACCAAGACGAAAAGCCAGAGGGATCTGGTTTGGATTTGCTCTAGCTTTCCATGCAGTTTTCCGATTGACTCAAACACAATAATGATACGTCTTTAGCTCTGCCCCACCATTCCTAACTATGATTCCTTGGCCGCCCTTGCGGAGCCTATCGCAACGGTGGGCCGAACGTTGCGTCTGATTTCCAATATTGAGCCGCCGTCTAAAAAGTTAGAACTTAGATTTGAAAAAAAAAGAGATCGAGTAGGATAAAAGACAATTAAAACGCCTCGTTTGTGTTTCTTTTGGCTTGTTTTCATTTAAATGATTTTTTATAAAAAATTGTTATTTTTATATTTTTGTAATTTCAACAATTGTATTTGATTATTTTAGACTAAATTTTTTATTTTAAAATTATTTAGATCATTAAAATTAAAATTTGAACATTTCAAATTGTCAGCAAATTGAGAACGTTTTGGTTAGCATTTATAGTGCTTAGTATACGACTGTTGAAAAATGTAATTAATTAGTTAATTAGTTAAATAATTGATTTGGTTACCTTATCTTGCTTAGTGACCCATAATATTTTCTGACCCATAGTATTGTTATGATGTAGTCTTATATATGCTGCTGCTTAATAATAATAAAAACAATCAAAAACCCATTTATATTTTTCGGTCTTTTATTGTTTCTTTTTTAATCTTTAAAGATAGACCTAAGTTTATTCTTTATACTCACGTCGAGCTGATGTGATGTTTGGCAGATGCATAGTACACTCCATCATCACATCACAAATAAGCATATAAGCTTCATGCATACTTAGATCAAGATCCATCAAGCACAAACTCAACGAACTAAGCGAATTAGAGTATCCTCAATTTTGCCATTCGGATTAAAAAATGATATGATTTCCACTCCTTCGGAAGAAAGTAGCTAAATGTTGAAGATAATGGGATAACATTTGAAGATATGGGATAAGGTTTCAAATGAAGACTCCTTCCATGTATCACCACGTAAAAGGATCAGGGAAGATTTAATATTTATATTTTTAAAAGGTTGTCCCAATGTATAGCAAACAACTCAAACCTAATGAGTTTCTTGAAAAATGAAAAAAAGGAAGATTTAATATAATATTTTTAAAAGTTTTCCCTAATGTATAAAAAACAACTCAAACCTAATGCGTTCCTTAATGAGCCCATGTGAAAAATGAGAAAGGAGGAGAATATATATATAATTTTTGTATTTTTTGTTTTTTATATTATTATTATTATTTATTTATTTATTTTAAATTCACGTACTTTAAGGGTTTATAGTTCGACAAGAACTTCATCTATGCGAGGATCATTAAGCATATAGTGGAGATACATGGCATCACCAGATATTTGAGGTGTAATGAATGGTAAATTTCGTTGCAAAGCTAAAAGCTTTCAAGCGATGTGAACCGACAACTAGGTCTACCCAGAAATCGTAAGAGGCGTTTCGGTACTTTCGGGGCACGGAATTGAGTTTAGTGAGTTGTGCTAGATTCATGATGACAAGCTTATCAAAGAGGGATGGGTTCGTCGAAAAAATTATCATTTTCACTGAACCTAAAATACACATGAAAACATTTTTTAATGAAAGTCGAGATTTGATGCTTGCAAATGGCTCACCCAAAATTAATTTCGCCAGCTTCCCCATTGTCTATGTTATATATCGTTCTAGTCCATTAGTAGGGATTAACACAAGAGATCGCAGGTTAAAATATTTTATCCCTTGAAATAGGACAATTGATCACTTGGTGCACCTCATACTCAGCAGTGGTTGAAGGATTGAGTTGCGCTCGAAAATGGATCTAAGTCCACCGATGAGAAATAAATGTTCTATAAAGATAGTCTAAAATGAGAGCTAGTCTTAATATGAGAAAACACTACTTACAAATGAGGTACAAGGATAAATCCTATGGTTCATGGGGCCTCCCATTCGCAACTCGAATGAAGTTGCGATGTGCATTAGCCATGCAAGGCTTTAATGACCATTGAAACAACATTCCAAAAGGTGTTATGGACACAAGAGGGAAATCGTTAACTTACGACATAGATCGGGGTATAGTGGCTTATCTCAGCTCTACTGTTTCCATACAGTTGGGAAGGCGCAGTCTCAAGCAAAGATTAGGAACCAATGATCATGAACTACACATAGGAGACTTGGGAGTACCATAAAGGATCAAGAAACTGAGACTTCAACAAATCACTTGAAAGAAAGCTGCTAGTAGAGGGTGAAAGAACTAGATTCAACAGTTTGGATTACTCATTCAAGAATGTTAGTGATAATTAACAAAAATATCGTGTATGCTTCATGATAAGTATCAATTTTGGTAGGTAAAAGTCATATCTAGAGCATAAAAATGGAGGCAAAGGAGCACTGTTTAAATGATGGTTTACACATTTTGAGGTTGTTTATGTGTTTAACAAATAGAATAATGTTGATTGAAT
Organism: Pseudotsuga menziesii; assembly: GCA_001517045.1. Classification (NCBI taxonomy): domain Eukaryota; kingdom Viridiplantae; phylum Streptophyta; class Pinopsida; order Pinales; family Pinaceae; genus Pseudotsuga; species Pseudotsuga menziesii. The sequence continues at coordinate 650,208 of LPNX010240229.1, forward strand.
TGCTTAACCTTTTTCCTATTTCATTTACTTTAGTTTTTGTTTAAAAAGAGTAAACTAATATATGGAATTAGTGCATGAAGGAAAAATACAAGAAACATAGAGTTACAATTGAAGACTTGTCCATGTTTTGATGAAAAGACGGGGTTGCAACTAAAGTCTACAAACAAAGGGAAATCAATATTGGGAATTCCATAGATTAATGAGAAGAACATATACAACCGAGTAGAGTGCTCAAGCAATCCACCAACATATCAAATATCTGAGATACTGACCACCAATGGTCACCTCCATGATTATAGGAGCAGAGACTCAATTATAATCAAGCTTTATACTTAAGTTAGATCTTGTATAAATTTTTTGAGGTATTTTATGGTTTTTGTAATAAATAAGCCTGCAGGGGCATAAACAAGGGTTCAACCTTCGAGTATGATATAGTAGACAAATATATCATATTTTTGAAAGATAATGCCACAACGAACTAGTTTCATGAAAATTGCTATTTCCTACACCTTGTGAGTACTTAGTTTAATTCACGTTTAATTTCGCTCATGTAGTTGCTTTGGGGAAGGCCCCCTCAAGGAAATACATGAGCTTATAAATAGTTTAAGTTGTTTAGATGCATGCTTAATTACATAAAGAATTGTTGTTTGAAATCAGATTCAATTTTTATTCATGCTCTGTTTCTTGCAACCATGTTTTGTTTCCAGTAGTGTAGAAAATAGACACGGTAGTGTATTTTAATCTTTCCCATAACTTCTTGTAGGTTACTTTATGCAAATGAGTTTTAATAGTCACGGTTCTTTTAATGCTTTCCAACATTATGTTTATGTGAGTTAGAATAAGCTACATTTCTTTTATATGCTTTCTTAGATCCATTTCATGCCAATGCGAATTATAGTAGTTATGTCCTTCACATGTTTTTGAGTAATGCTGTATTTTCAACTAAATAGATATGTTATATGCTTTATTAATGATTTCGCTTAATTGCAGAGTTTTGAATTTTGATTGAGTAGACGAGTGTTAGATTAAGCCATGTTTCTTATTTATTTAGGTTTAGTTTATGCATGCTGCAATTAATTTAGTATTTTGTTTTTCAAATTAGAACCATTTGATTTTACAGTAGAATATAAGCTCTTAGTAATTGCACATACAATTCTAGTACCTCTTAAGTTTGTACGTTCTTGGGTTGATAAATAAAGCAGGAATCTTGATTTGTAGATTTTAATGGTTATTATATAGGAGAAACTCCACTTTTTGGCATCGTTTTTGGGGAGGTGATAAACACCAAGAAAAAAATTATTATTTAAAAAAAATATGAAAAAAAACCCAACCCCATATAACATGCATGCCTCCATGATGAAGGGATGAGTTTGGATGCTTCCTACCTAATATCCCTATGAATAGACCAGTTCCCAAAGACCACATATTTAGTTCTTTTGACATCGAAGAATATTTTGAAGAACTTGAAATTCCCTCTGTGGAGTTCAAAAACCCTATCGCTAGCAATGAACTAGATCACAAGGATGAGGAAGAACAACTACAAATATTTGAGTTTCCCATATAAGGAATCAATGATCAAGCTCATATGAAAAATATAAACCCTATATTCCTACCAACCTTTCATTGCCTAAATTCTGAGTACTTGGATACTTTTTTATTCCAATTTGAAGTATTCTTTAACAACGATGACTACTCTTTAGGTGACCAGAAACTTAGACCATTCCCATCCACTTTGAAGGATCTATCATTAAGATGGTTTATGATCCTAGAAGGGAATAATATCTTCTCACTGTATTAAATGAAACAAACCTTTCTAGAGAAGTATAGGGATTACGGTAAAACAAAAGACATGAGATATGAAATCTTCAGGATGTTGCTGGGGGAAAACGTGTTTCTAGAGGACTATGAACAAAGGTTTCAATTAAACTACAAAAGAGACAACAACTACACCTTATATGAGGAGTCTTTAAAATTGGTACTCCCTCGAGGGGTAAGTGAGGACCAAATGGAAATACTAAACCTTGTAGCTAATGGGGACATATTCAAACATGACTATGATGATATTACAAATCTTCAAAAACTATTCTAGGTTTGTTAGTAAAAAAAGAAAAAATTAGTAGGAGTACTCTCCTTCACCCAACTAAATCCACAAAATCAAATATTACTAAGTCCGATTTGGGAATTATGCTAGATGATATGAATATTGATACTCCCTGATCTCTTGCAATGCAATTATATGTCATGCATCTTAAAAGAAAACAAGAGGAGGTTGCACAATCCCTGGTTGTGTTTTGTCCAAAGTGCAGAAAGAAACATGAAAAGGGTCAATGCCCATTAAATATGGTAGATGTATGCATCCAATGTGTAGAAAAGCATCCAATAGATAAATGTCCACTTTTACCCTCCTACAAAGCAGCTATGCAACCTGCCAACAATTAGGGGATCTACTGGAATATTTATATTTTGTAAATCAACAGAGACCTAATTTCTAAAGGCTATTTCAACCACATAGCCATCCCTATTTCAACCCATATCCAAACACATACCAACCACCTAATTAGGAACAAATTGTGCAAGTAACATGGCTAGCACAAGCATACCAAAACTAATGGAAAAATTCTCAAAATATGTATGCTCCACCTTATCCCCAGCCATATCATCAGTACTACCAGAATCAACAATACCCTAGAAAATTTCCATAGCAAAATCAATACCCTTCCTCATCTAATTGGATGCCCTCGTAGCCCCAAGCTTTAATGCCTCCACCACGAAAACCACCAAGAGAACCTGAAATTCCATCTCAACCCGGACTAAGCCCTAAAAACAATAGGCAATCCCAATAAGTGTATAACAATGATATGTTCAAATTTCTTACTTATGTTGTGGAAGCCCTAGATTTACATGAGGTGAACTTACAGTTCAGAAAGGTAGTCCACAATCATACACCCCCACATACTGTTGAAGATAATAAAAAAATAAGATACAGAACCCATGGATGTAGATTTGAATGAGGAAGAAAATGTTGAGAGGGATCTCCCATCACATAATGTGCGAAACCCCCCATTTCTTGAAAGGATGAAAAATAGAGTGGAGGTTGACAGATAAAATGCTATGATTAATGAATTGTAACACTTGAGCTTACAAATTCCACTTATCGAAGTCATAAGGGAAGTACCCATATGTAATAAGTTCATCAAAGAAACCTGTATCAAAAGAAATGGAAGAAGAAAGAGAGATCCTGCTACAATTCAATGTTGTAGGGAAACTTGTAGACTTGATGTTGCAAAAGATTGTTAACCCTAACCTCTTAGATCCAGGAAGCCCAATAGTCAACATCTGTATTAACCAAAATCTAATACAAAACACCCTCATTGACCTAGGGGTAGAAATCAATGTAATGACGATGGACACAATGACAACCTTAAATTTGCAACCCTCACTCAGGTTTACAACCATAGTGTTGAAACTAACATACACTTCAATTGTACAACTAGAAGGGGTATTAAATGAAATCATCTTTACAATAGAATCATGTGAATACACTGTATATTTCATGGTCCTTAAGTCTTTCAACACTTCCAGTTGATGCATACTTAGTTTTGTAGACCCATTTACATTTAACAAGTTTCCTTCCTTTTGGAAGAGGAACAAGATCCCAAGTATCGTTCGCCATTAAGGAACGCTATTCTTCATCCATAGCTGCATCCCAATCTGAATTTCCTGAAGCTTCTGCAAAAGTTTCTAGATCACGATTCTCAGAAACTTGAGCCAAAATAGAAGAGGCTCGCTGAAACTGAGAACGTGTTCGACGTTGATCTCTAGGATCACCGACAAGATCACCAGCTGCTTCACATGTTGAACGAACCCATCGAGGAAGCATTGGTGTTGGTACAATTGGAGGAACATGAGCAGGCAGAGGTGGATTTTCATCCTCATTGTCATCATCATAAACTAGATTTGGAAACCTGTCAAGGAAGTTGGAAGAAGAAGAAGAATGCATAATCGACGAATTAGGCTTGCAGGACAAAGATGGCACACTCGCCAAGTTAGGATCACAGGAAAAGAGATTTCATCAAATTTAACATCTCGTCTAATCATTATATCATGAGAATGTGGCTGAAGAAGTCGATAACCTTTTACATCTTCAGAATATCCAACAAATATGCACTTTTCACTTTTAGGCTGCAATGCTTTTCGTTTTTCATTCGGAATGTGAGCCCATGCTTCATAACCAAGCACACAAAAGTGACTTACATCTGGTTTAATTTTATTCCATGCTTCTTCCAGTGTTATACCTTGTAAAAATTTAGTTGGTGTGCGATTAACTATGTAATTTGCACAATTTATGGCCTCAGCCCAATATTGAAGACTTAGTCCCTTAGATTGGATCATAAAATTTGCCATTTCTTTGAAAGTGCGGTTTTTAAGTTCAACTACACCATTTTGTTATGGTGTATATGGAACAATGTGTTGTTGTTGGATTCCTTGTTCAGTGTAGAAAGTAGTGAAATTTTTTTTAACATATTCTCCTCCATTGTTAGATCTTAACTTAATAATTTGATGACCAGATTGTTTTTCAACAAGGGCCTTGTAGCCCAAGAACATGTTAAATACTTCGCTCTTAAGTTTTCAGAAGTAAACACAAGTGTGTCTGGAGTAGTCAAAGTAGTCATAAATCAAAGTTAAGAAATATTTGAAACCAAAAAAGGAAGCAGATGGAAGATGACCACATAAGTCACTATGCACAAGCTCAAAGGGAATCGAGGCGTGCCAAGAGACACGTTTGTCAAAACTGTCCCGATGATGTTTTTCGAGTACACAACCAAAACAAACACCATTCTTGCAAGATACCATTGGAAGACTAGTCACCATATTGTCTTTACATAGTTGTTGCAATGAGTGATAATGTAAGTGACCAAATCGCTCATGCCAAAGTTTGCTCAAGTTATCACTATGAGCAACAAAAACTGAAGGAAAAGGTGATGACCCAAAGTTGTTAAATTTGTACAACCTGGTAATATCATCAACAGTTCCACTAGCAAGGACATTTAAAAGATTTTTAAAATCCTTAATTACAACTTGGTGAGGTGTAAACGTCACAGTTTTACCTTCACCTGAATGAGTAATTTGATAGACTGATAACAAATTGCAGGAAATTTTTGGAACACACAGTACATCACTAAAATGACCATTTTCTACTGGAACTGTTCCATATCCCACAACACTTAGAGATCTATCATCACCAACAAATATTTGTTTGGTGTTACATTCATGCATGGTAGAAAGTATGGTTCGATCCTTAGCCATAAGATAAGATGCTCCAGAATCAATGAGACATTCATTTGAAGTAGAAGAAGAAGATGTAGTATAAGAGTAACCAGAAGCACAAAGTGGATGGCCATGAGAGGTAGATTTTAAAGATGAATCGAGGCTGATGTGTTGCTTCTTCATTGCTGCTTCCAAGGCTGCCATCTTCTTGAATCACTTAGATTCATCATGATTATCTTTCCCACAAAAATTGCAATGACACTCAGTCCTCTTTCCTTTTGGCTTGGATCATTTGTTATTTTTTAAAGAAGGAGTCGACTGAGAGGGTTTGGGACCCTTGTTGTTTGGCTTATTATTGCAAAAATTCTATTTATTGGGAGGCTTGGACTTTCTTTCTGTTGGGACAATAAGACTTTCTCAAATGTTTCTGCATTGTTAATTATTCCAAGATGAATGAGCTTATCTTGCTCTCTAATTAAGGAATCACAAAAGGATTCAAGACTAGGCTCTTGATAGCTAGCTGCAGCCAATGATTCTTTTATGGAGTAGAATGTAGATACAAAAATAGAATATGCAGGTCCAAGTTTGAAAAGAATATGATAAATACATTGTTTGTCTTCTTTCTTAATCTTGCATTCTTCACATAAGAGTCTAAGAGTTTTATACTTAGATAAATAGTATTGAATGCATGAAAAATCACTTGAATTCAAAGAAATCAACTCATTCTGAAGTTGATGACCTCAAATTTCATTGTGTTTACCAAACACAGACTCCAACTTTTCTCAAGCTTTATCAGGTGCATCAATTCCAGATATGTGGAATTGCAAATCAATAGAGATTGGCATCCCAATCAATTCACGGGCTTTATCACATCTATTTTCCCATTTAATTTTTTTATCATCATTAATGGGTTATGTTTCTCTCCATGAGGTAATTATAAAAATTCCCTTACTTCGTAGAAGATCCTCCATACGAGATTTCCATGATAAACAGTTAGAACTTGTAAGTATAATATCACAAGGGGTGGCCATACTGTAAAATAATGGCTAAAAGAATAGAAACTAACTATATGGATGCAAAAAGCTCAAAAAATTAGGCAGTTTAGAAAAAACGGCTCTGAAAACTGATTTTGTATGATGAAGTTATGCTTGATCAAAGAAAATGTTGAAGATGTTCTCAATAGTGACGTGATAGATATTAACTTGACCAACTAAAAAAAAGAACCCCCTTCTTCCCAAGATGAACCTTTGACAATCACTTACAAGAAAGTTGCTTTTTAAGTGAATCACTTCTTGTAAAATAAGTGATGTTCACTTTTACAATAATGCTACTTTTAAATAGTGCAGTAATAAATTAAAAGATTTAAGTGACTCACTTTTTTATTTTATTTTATTAAAGTGAGATGCACTTTTACAATAAGTAACTTGAAAATAGAAATTGCATGCACTAAAAAGTAACTTGATAAGACTTGAACTCAAGACTTATCAAGGAATAAAACAACTTTAAACGAAGTGAGCTAAGTTTAAAGGGTACGTAAAAGAAGAGAAAGAGGAAGGGTTTTTTTTTTACTCTTCTGTCTCGATCTTCATGCTTGCATTTTTTTTCCTGCAAATCACAAAAAACCGAAAAACAAAACACAAAAAAAAGTTTTCCACATAATGGAGTTAGATCTTAGTTAGCTTACCCGGAAAGTCTACGTTTTCAAGTTTTCTCGTTGTTTCTGATTTGCCGTGATCGCACAAGGTGCACGACAAAGAGCATACGTAGCCGAGAAGATAAGAAAAAAAACTTTCTCTTTCTGTTTTTGATTTGCCACGATCGCGCAAGGTGCACGGCAAAGAGCATATGCAGCCAGGGAAGGAAACAGTTTGAGACTAAAACAATAAGGATCTAATAATAAAACTAATAAAATATGAGAGATTTAAAAAAAAAATTAAACAAATCCGTCACTGTAACATTATACCTTCAGATTTGCCGAAATGGGTGTTTTTGGATCAAACGGAAACGATTTTCGATGAAACGAAAACTATTTCCCAATGGAACGATGCTCCGGACGTAATGGAACAACTCCCACAGCCCACAAATGCACATAAAATCCAGAACCAGAAACCCTTTCAAAGTTTCGGCAACACCGGTTCCAGATCAAAACCGAAAGCGATTCTTCATAAACGCTCTAATACCATGTTCGGGTGCACAGGGTACTCCCAAAAGACCGAACACCTAGAGAAACCACTTCACACAAACATATCACGGATCAATACACCAATGTTTGTCACGTGGTTAAAATCATTGAGAGGGAAACAATCCATGGCCCCAACCAAATAGCTACTTGGAGCAATTTATTATGCAAAAGAAATAAAGTTACATATAAGCTTCTCATAATCGATCAACTAGCCAAGGACCCTCCATGTCCTTTGAATAGAGATCATGGACCAATCGGGTGTTAAGCCATAGATCAATGGTAGGTATGATCTAAGAGAAGTTGAACCGTCGGATCACTTTATGTCTAGAACATATTGTGACCATCGGATTAGAATATTTACAAATGCATACTAATGCATACTAAAGAAACACACTTTACCTAACAGATATATTACACAAGTTGATCTTAACTAACTCCTAAGTGTCTAAATATCCTAACAGTACTAAATAAACCCGCATGGGCATAAACAAGGGTTGAAACTTCAAGTATGATACTAGACAAATATATCATACATTTTTGAAAGGTAATGCCATAACGAACTAGTTTCATGAATCCAAATAATATAATCATTGAATCCTTACACCTTTTGGAATGTGTTTTCAATGATCATTGAATCCTTACATGGCTAATGTGCATCGCAGCTTCATTTGAGTTGTGAATGGGAGGCCCCATGAACCATAGGATTTATCTTTGTACCTCATTTGTAAGTGGTGTTTTCTCATATTAAGACTAGCTCTCATTTCAGACTATCTTTATAGAACGTTTATTTTTCACCAGTGGACTTAGAGCCATTTTCGAGCGCAACTCGATCCTTCAACCACTGTCGAGTATGAGGTGCACGAAGTGATCAATTGGCCTAGTTCAAGGGATAAATTATTTTAACCAATGATATCTTGTGTTAATCCCTACTAATGGACTAGAAGGATATATAACATAGACAGTGGGGAAGCTGACAAAAATAATTTTGGGTGAGCCATTTACAAGCATCGAATCTCGACTTTCATTAAAAAATGTTTTCCCACGTATTTTAGGGTTCAGTGAAAATGATCATTTTTTTAGCAAACCCGTCTGTCTTTGAGAATCTTTTCATCATGAATCTAGCACAACTCACTAAACTCAATTACAAGCCTCGGAAGTACCAAAACACTTCGTATGATTTCTAGGCAGACCTAGTTGTTGGTTCACATCGCTTGAAAGCTTTCGGCGTCGCAACAAGATTTACCATTCCATTGCACCCCAAATAAATGGTAGCATTGTGCATCTTCACTATCTGATTGATGATCCTTACAAAAATGAAGTTCCTCTGAAGCTATAAACCCTTAAAGTTCCTGGATTTCAAATAAATAAATATATATATATATATAACAAAGAAGATACAAAAATAATATATATATAATCTCCTCCTTTCTCATTTTTCGCATGGGATCATTAAGGAACGCATTAGGTTTGAGTTGTTTTGGGACAACCTTTTCAAAATATATATATTAAATCTTCCCATTTTACCTTTTCTCATTTTTCACATGGGTTCATTAAGGAACGCATTAGGTTTGAGTTATTTTCTACACATTAGGGATAAGTGACAACCTTTTAAAAATATATATATTAAATTTCCCATTTTTCCTTTTTCACATGGGCTCATTAAGGAACGCATTAGGTTTGAGTTGTTTTCTATATATTAAATCTTCCATTTTTCCTTTTACCTTTTTCTCATTTTTCACATGGACTCGTTAAGGAACTCATTAGGTTTGAATTCTTTGCTATACATTAGGGACAACTTTTTAAAAATACATATATTAAATCTTTCTTTTTCTTTGTTTTTCCTTTTACGTGGTGATACATGGAGGGAAGTATTCATTTCAAACCTTATCCCATTATCTTTTGCATTTAGCTATGGTCTTCCAAAGGAGTGTGGAAATCATATCATTTTAATCTGAGTGGCGAAATTGACGATGAGGTTGATTGAGTTTGTGCTTGATGGATCTCGATCTAAGTATGCAAGATGTTTGCATGTTTATTTGTGGATGATAAAGTGAAAGAATGGAGAAAGAAGGCTTATTTCAATATTTTACCTTGGTCTAAGCCACCATCGCGCCTTGTCAATGGACAATAGGTGGTGCTCAAGATGGAAATGCACTTTGCTCATTAGCAAGGAGCGGTGTCAACACTTGTTTCCTTCTTGCAACAAGTGGTGCCCTTCAACACCGCTTGTTACCCTTATGCAAAGTGCGGTGCTCCACTTAAAAAGCCAAAAGGAATAAGTTTCGAGAAGTTTCCTGAAGGAACCTTCATGGAACTTCATCCCTAACAATCTGGACAGGTGGAGATCGAATTCCCCTATCCTTGGGATGATCGCACAACCTTCTCCTTTGAATACTCAACCCATTTTATCCATTATGGCATTTAAATAGTGGCTCACCCCTAATGGGAAAAGGGGAGGAAGACTGTGTTAATGTATCAAGACTCTGGCCAAATAATCCCAGACTCTGGCAAGGTGAAGCTTGAGGCAAGGTTCCATTTGTAGAAGCTCCCAATACCAAGGTTTGGTTGTGATCTCTCCCTATTTGATTAGTAATACAAACATTGTTTTTCTTTCCCATAAACATTATATATCTCATTATAATGCTTTGTTTATTGTCTTTCTCCTTGGTCATCGACATAGAAATATAGATTATCTTGTTACTCTTGTGTGGTATTTGTCCTTTTGTGTCTATTGAAGTTCATTCACTGCATAGCTCAAACACAACAGATTTCATACCTTTAGATCTTCCCGTTAAAAGGTATGAGAGGGGTTAATTCAAGTAATTAAATTTCTATGGAAAGTTTCTTTGTATCATAATGTGTTTTGTTCTAGATATGAACAATGTGTGAACAATTCATACTAGGGAAACAACCATTGTCCACATTAGCTGAGATTTTTCATTAACATTGTCATTTTTGTTGCATTGTGGCTCCCACATGGCTCATTGTGGAAAGCATGGAGTATATCATGAACTTCATATTCCCTTATGCATTTTTTTAAAATATAGTTTGGTCCCTTTTTTAATAGAAATCCTTGGATCCATGTATAAGTTGCACTCATCCTTATGATGTTACATCTATGTTTGTAATTAAAGTGTTACGGGAACCTCCCAGAGTCTAGGAAGTTCTCTAAATCAAAATACCATGGAATTTCAACTAAGATGGAAAACAAATTCTCATTTGGGAAGGCATCATCGATTAACTCTTTGTCTGCAACATGGGTTAGTATTGATAGAAAGTCTGCAACAATATTATGTTTCCTTGGCTTGTCTAAAATTGTGATGTCATATTCTTGTGAAAGCAACTGCCACCTAATGACTCTAGCAATGGTTTAGGTTTGTTCATTAAATTCCTTATTATTGAGTGGCTAGTGTGCAAATTTACTGGGTACCCTATGATATAGTGTCTAAACTTATTGGTGGATTAAGTCACAACCAAAAATTCTTTATCTGTCATTGTGTACTTGAGCTCAACCCCACCCAATTTTTTGTTGATATAGTAAATTGCATAGGGTTTCTTCTCCTCCTACTATCCCAAGACTACTCCAATAGCCTTTTTAGAGGCGTCTGAGAGGTTCGGAAATGGTCTACTACAATTTGGTCCTTGGAGTATAGGAGTTGTAGTTCTCTTCTCCTTAAGTTGCTCAAATGTTTCCATGCACTAATCTGTCCATACAAAATATGTGTCCTTTGTTAGTAGTGTGAACATGGGAGTTGTTATCTTATTGAATCCATCAATCAATATCCTATCATAGCATGTTTGGCCATGAAAGCTTCTTACGTATCTCTTCTTTACTGGTGGAGGAAAATTTCAAATACTTCAACCTTAGCTTGATCAACTTGATTTCCTCATGCATATATATGGTTCCCTAATACTATTCCCACATTCATCAGCATATCACATTTATCATTGCTTAAACATAAACTCGTTTCTATACATTTCTTTAGGAAAACATTTACATTATCCAATGTTTGTTGAAAAAATTATCCATAGGGTGCAAAATCATCCATGTAGATCTCCATGCTATCATGGACAAAATCTACAAATATACTCATGACAACTATTTGAAAAATTGCAGGAGTGTTGCATAGCCCGAATGGAAGTAGTCAGTACGCAAATGTTCCCCAGGGACATGTGAAAGTTTTTTTTGTCCTAATCATCCGGGTCGATCTGGATCTGGTTATACCCATTGAAGACATCCAAAAATGAGAAAAAAAATTCATACAAGATATCCAATACTTTATCAATGAAAGGTAGAGCTTGAATGGTCCTTTTTTGTTGTCTTGTTACTTTCCCTATAATCCACACATATTCTCCATTTTTTTCCCTTTCTTTGATACTATTACCAGAGGAGACACCTACTCACTGTCAAAGATGCGATAGATAAAATAAACATCTAGTATTTTTTGTAACTTTTGCTTGACAATATCCTTCAATGTTAGATTCATCCTCCTCCATGGTTACCTTATTGGGATAGCAACTTATTTTATATCTATGTGGTGTTTGCGGATTTTTCGATGTATCTCTTTCATGTTAGTGTAACTCCAACCAAAGGTTGCACTACAGTCCATAAGGACCTTAATCAGCTAATGTTCTTGATCTACTTCCAAGTTTTTGTTAATCTTCAAATATTTTCCAGGGACAATCTCCATTATCTTAAAAGTGGTAGGATTTTGTTCTACGAAGAATACCCTCTGCCACAATGATTCTAGGTATTTATGAGTACCTATCATTTCTCCTGCTTCACCTGCTGCAAAAATCTATTCAAGTATGTTAGTGTATTATAAATATTTTGAAGAAATAGAGACAAAATTGTGTCCTCATCTTTGTTCCTGAGTGCAAGTGTTGTTTTTATGTAGAGCACTGGAAAAATTGTTTGATCATAATTGTCATCATCCTCCAACTAAATAGGATCTTATGGGTCAATAGAAGGTTTAACAGGAGAATAAATGATGATTTTCTATTTGGACTATCCACTAGTTATGATCATATCCCCTATTCTACATCCAATATATGCATCTGTTGCTGCTAGCTAGGGTCTACCAAGGATAACAGGATAGCCACTAAGTTTGGTTTTGACTTGCAGGACCATGAAATATATAGTCTATTCACATGATTCTATTGTAAAGATGATTTCATTTAATACCCCTTCTAGTTGTACAATTGAAGTGTATGTTAATTGCAACACTATGGTTGTAAACCTGAGTGAGGGTTGCAAATTTAAGGTTGTCATTGTGTCCATCGTCATTACATTGATTTCTACCCCTAGGTCAATGAGGGTGTTTTGTATTAGATTTTGGTTAATACAGATGTTGACTATTGGGCTTCCTGGATCTAAGAGGTTAGGGTTAACAATCTTTTGCAACATCAAGTCTACAAGTTTCCCTACAACATTAAATTGTAGCAGGATCTCTCTTTCTTCTTCCATTTCTTTTGATACAGGTTTCTTTGATGAACTTATTACATATGGGTACTTCCCTTATGACTTCGATAAGTGGAATTTGTAAGCTCAAGTGTTACAATTCATTAATCATAGCATTTTATCTTTCAACCTCCACTCTCTTTTTCACCCTTTCAAGAAATGGGGGGTTTCGCACATTATGTGATGGGAGATCCCTCTCAATATTTTCTCCCTCATGCAAATCCACATCCATGGGTTGTGTATCTTAATTTTTTTTTTATCTTCCACAGTAGGTGGGGGTGTATGATTGTGGACTACCTTTCTGAACCGTAAGTTCACCTCATGTAAATCTAGGGTTCCACAACATAAGTAAGAAATTTGAACATATCATTGTTATACACTTATTGGGATTGCCTATTGTTTTTAGGGCTTAGTCCGGGTTGAGATGGAATTTCAGGTGCTCTTGGTGGTTTTTGTGGTGGAGGCATTAAAGCTTGGGGCTACGAGGGAATACAATTAGATGAGGAAGAGTATTGATTTTGCTATGGAAATTTTCTAGGGTATTGTTGATTCTGGTAGTACTGATGATATGACTGGGGATAAGGTGGAGCATACATATTTTGAGAATTTTTCCATTAGTTTTGGTATGCTTGTGCTAGCCATGTTACTTGCACAATTTGTTCCTAATTAGGTGGCTGGTATGTGTTTGGATATGGGTTGAAATGGGGATGGCTATCGGGTTGAAATAGCCTTTAGAAATTAGGTATTTGTTGATTTACAAAATATAAATATTCTAGTAGATCCCCTAATTGTTGGCCTTGCATAACTGCTTTGTAGGAGGGTAAAAGTGGACATTTATCTATTGGATGCTTTTCTACACATTGGATGCATACATCTACCATATTTAATGGGAATTGACCCTTTTCATGTTTCTTTCTGCACTTTGGACAAAACACAACCAGGGATTGTGCAACCTCCTCTTGTTTTCTTTTAAGATGCATAACATCTAATTGCATTGCAAGAGATCAAGGAGTATCAATGTTCATATCATCTAGCATAATTCCCAAATCGGACTTAGTAATATTTGATTTTGTGGATTTAGTTGGGTGAAGGAGAGTACTCCTACTAATTTTTCCTTTTTTTACTAACAAACCTAGAATAGTTTTTGAAGATTTGTAATATCATCATAGTCATGTTTGAATATGTCCCCATTAGCTACAAGGTTTAGTATTTCCATTTGGCCCTCACTTACCCCTTGAGGGAGTACCAATTTTAAAGACTCCTCATATAAGGTGTAGTTGTTGTCTCTTTTGTAGTTTAATTGAAACCTTTGTTCATAGTCCTCTAGAAACTCGTTTTCCCCCTACAACATCCTGAAGATTTCATATCTCATGTCTTTTGTTTTACCGTAATCCCTATACTTCTCTATAAAGGTTTGTTTCATTTAATACAATGAGAATATATTATTCCCTTCTAGGATCATAAACCATCTTAATGATAGATCTTTCAAAGTGGATGGGAATGGTCTAAGTTTCTGGTCACCTAAGGAGTAGTCATCGTTTTTACAGAATACTTCAAATTGGAATAAAAACGTATCCAAGTACTCAGAAGTTAGGCCATAAAATGGATCTAAGATAGCATCTTCATACTGAAGATACTTCAAAGTGTATGTTCAGTTACATACACTTCAATTGTACAACTATTCTAGGTTTGACAGTTACCCATTGAGGAATTACCATTCAGGCTATGTTAAGTTATGGTAGATGATATGAATATTGATACTCCCCAATATGTTGCAATGCAATTATATGTCATGCATCTTAAAAGAAAACAAGAGGAGGTTGCACAACCCCTGGTTGTGTTTTGTCCAAAGTGCAGAAAGAAACATGAAAAGGGTCAATGCCGATTAAATACGGTAGATGTATGCATCCTATGTGTAGAAAACTATACAATAGATAAATGTCCACTGTTACCCTCCTACAAATCAGCTATGCAAGGCCAACGATCAGGAGATCTACTGGAACACTTATATTTTTTAAATCAACAAAGACCTAATTTCTCAAGGCCATTTCAACCACATAACCAACCCTATTTGAATCCATATCCAAACACATACCAACCACCTAATTAGGAACAACTTGTGCAAGTAACATGGCTATCACAAGCATACAAAAACTAATGGAAAATTTCTCAAAATATGTATGCTCCACCTTATCTCCAGCCCTATCATTAGTACCACCATAATCAACAATACCCTAGAAAATTTCTATAGCAAAATAAATACCCTTCCTCATCTAATTGGAGGCCCTCGTAGCCCCAAGGTTTAATGCCTTCACCACAACAACCACCAAGGGCACCTCAAATTCCAGCTTAACCTGGACTAAACCGTATCAACAATAAGCAATCCCAATAAGTGTATAACAATGATATGTTCAATTTTCTTACTTATGTTGTGGAATCCCTAGATTTAGATGAGGTGAACTTACGTTTCAGAAAGTTAGTCCACAATCATACACCCCCACCTACTGTGGAAGCTAATAAAAAAATTTGAGATACACAACCCATGGATGTGGATTTGCATGAGGAAGAAAATGTTGAGAGGGATCACCCATCACATACTGTGCGAAACCCCCCATTTCTTGAAAGGATGAAATATAGAGTTAAGGTTGACACATAAAATGCTATGATTTATGAACTGTAACACTTGAACTTGCAAATTACACTTATACAAGTCGTCAGGGAAGCACCCATATGTAATAAGTTCATGAAAGAAAGATGCATCAAAAGAAGTGGAAGAAGAAAGAGATCCTCCTACAATCAATGTTGCGGGGAAACTTGCAGATTTGATGTTGGGAAAGATTGTTAATCCTAACCTCTTAGATCCAGGAAGTCCAATAGTCAATTCCTGTATTAACCAAAATATGATACAAAACACCCTCATCTACCTAGGGGTAGCAATCAATGGAATGACCATGGACACAATGACAACCTTAAATTTGAAACCCTCTTTCAGGTAGGAAGCCATAGTGCTGCAACTAACATACAGTTCAACTATACAACTAGAAGGGTTATTAAATGACATCATCATTACAATAAAATCACTGGAATACATTGTATATTTTGTGGTCCTGGAAGTCAAAATGAAACTTAGTGGCTATCCTCTTATCCTCGATAGACCCTAGCTAGCAACAACAAATGCATACATTGGATGGAGAACAAGGGATATGATTATAACTGGTGGATATTCCAAATAGAAAATAGTCATTTATCCTCCTGCTAAACCTTCTATTGACGCATAAGATCCTATTTCGTTGGAGGATGATGACAATTATGATCAAACAATTTTTCCAGTGCTTGAAATAAACACAACACTTGCACTCAGGAATGAAGATCAGCACACAATTTTGTCTATATTTTTTCAAAGTATTTATAATAACACTAACATACTTGAAGATATTTTTACAGCAGGTGAAGCAGAAGAAATGATAGACACTCTCAAATACCTAGAAGCATTGTGGCATAGGGTATTCTTTGCAGAACAAAAACCTACCACTTTTAAGATATTGGAGATCGTCCTTGGAAAATATTTGAAGATTAACAAAAACTTGGAAGTAGATCAAGAACATTAGCTGATTAAGGTCCTTATGGACTGTAGTGCAACCTTTGCTCGTCGTTAGACTACCATGAAAGAGATACATCCAAAAATACACAAACATCACATATATATAAAATAAGATGTTATCCCAATAAGGTAACCATAGAGGAGGATGAATCCAACATTGAAGGATATTGTCAAGAAAAAGTTACAAAAAATACTAGATGTTGGTTTTATCTATCTCATCTTTGACAGTGAGTAGGTGTCTCCTCTGGTAATAGTATCAAAGAAAGGGGAAAAAATGGAGAATATGTGTGGACTATAGGGAACTTAACAAGGCAACAAAAAAGGACCATTTCAGGATCTACCTTTCATTGATAAAGTATTGGATACCTTGTCTGAATTTTTTTCTCATTTTTGGATGTCTTTAGTGGGAATAACCAGATCCAAATCCACCCCGAGGATTAGGGCAAACCAACTTTCACTTGTCCCTAGGGAACATTTGCATACTGACTACTTCCATTCGAGCTATGCAACACTTTTGCAATTTTTCAAAGAGCCGTCATGATTATATTTGCAGATTTTGTCCATGATAGCATGGAGATCTACATGGATGAATTTACACCCAATGGATAATTTTTTCAGCAAACATTGGATAATGTAGACGATCTCCTAGAAAAATGTATAGAAACGAGTTTATGTTTAAGCAATGAGAAATGTGATATGCTGATGAATGTGGGAATAGTATTAGGGAACCATATATATGCACAAGGAATTCAAGTTGATCAAGCTAAGGTTGAAGTATTTGAAATTTTCCTCCACCAGTAAAGCAGAGAGATGTAAGAAGCTTTCATGGAGAAACATGCTACAACAGGAGATTCTTTGAGGGATTCAATAAAATAACAACTCCCATGTTCACACTACTAACAAAGGACACATTTTGAATGGAAAGATTAGTGCGTGGCAACATTTGAGTAACTTAAGGAGAAGATAACTACAACTCCTGTACTCCAAGGACCAAATTGGAGTATACCATTTCACATCCTCTTAGACACCTCTAAAAAGGCTACTGGAGTAGTCCTGGGATAATAGGAGGATAAGCAACCCTATGCAATTTACTATATCAACCAAAAATTGGGTGGTGTTGAGCTCAAGTACACAATGACAGAGAAAGAATTTTTGGTTGTGACTTAATCCACCAATAAGTTTAGACACTATATCACAAGGTACCTAGTAAATGTGCACACTGACCACTCAACAATAAGGAATTTAATGAACAAACCTAAACGAATGCTAGAGTCATTAAGTGGCTGTTGCTTTTACAAGAATATGGCATCGCAATTTTAGACAAGCCAAGGAAACATAATATTGTTGCATACTTTCTATCAATACTAACCCATGTTGTAGACAAAGAGTTAATCGATGATGCCTTCCTAAATGAGAATTTGTTTTCCATTTCAATAGAAATTCCATGGTATTCTGATTTAGAGAACTTCCTAAAATTTGGGAGGTTCCCACGACGCTTTAATTACAAACTTAGATGTAACATCATAAGGATGAGTGCAACTTATACATGGATCCAAGGATTTCTATTAAAAAAGGGACCAAACCATATTTTAAAAAGATGCATAAGGGAATATGAAGTTCATGATATACTCCATGCTTGCCACAATGAGCCAAGTGGGAGCCACTACGGAACAAAAACTACAATGTTAACGGGAAATATCAGCTATTGTGGACAAAGGTTGTTTCCCTAGTATGAATTGTTCTGATCTAGAACAAAACACATTACAATACAAAGAAACCTTCTATAGAAATTTAGATTACTTGAATTAACCGTTCTCATACCTTTTAACGGGAAGATATGAAGATTTGAACTCTGTTGTGTTAGAGATATGTAGTGAATGAACTTGCAATAGACACAAAAGGAAAAACACCACATGAGAGTAACAAGATAATCTATATTTCTATGTTGATGACCAAGGAGAAAGACAATAAACAAAGCATTATAATGAGATATATAATGTTTATGGGACAGAAAAAACAATGTTTGTATTAATAATAAAATAGGGAGAGATCACTACCAAACCTTGGTGTTTGAGCTTCTACCAATGGAACCTTGCCTCTAATGACTCTAAGAAGGTCTAGGATTATTTGGCCAGAGTCTTGATACTTTAACACAATCTTCCTCCCTTATTTGGTGAGCCACTATTTAAAGGCCATAATGGATAGAATGGGTTGAGGATTCAACGGAGAAGGTTGTGTGATCATCCCAAGGATAGGGGAATTCGATCTCCACCTGTCCAGATTGTTAGGGATGAAGTTCCATGAAGGTTCCTTCAGGAAACTTCTCGAAACTTATTTTTTTTACCTTTTTAAGTCGAGCACCGCACTTTGCATAAGGGTAACTAGCGATGTTGAAGGGAATCACTTGTTGCAAGAAGGAAACAAGTAGCAACACTGCTCCTTGCTAATGAGCAAGGTGCATTTCCAGCTTGAACACCGCCTATTGTCCATTGACAAGGCGTGATGGTGGCTTAGACCAAGAGAAAATAAAGAAATAAGCCTTGTTTCTCCATTCTTTCATTCCATCATCCACAAATAAGCATGTAAGCATCTTGCATACTTAAATCGAGATCAATCAAGCACAAACTCAAGGAGCTAAGCGAATCAGCCTCATCCTTAATTCTCTGATTAAAAAATTATATGATTTCCACACACCTTTGGAAGACCATAGCTAAATGTAGATGATAATGGGATAAGGTTTGAAATGAATACTTCCCTCCATGTATCACCACGTAAAAGGAAATAAAAAAGAAGAGGGAAGATTTAATATATATATATTTAAAAACTTTTCCCTAATGTATAGGAAACAACTCAGACCTAATGAGTTCCTTAATGAGCCCATGAGAAAAATGAGAAAAGGTAAAAGGCCAAAAAAATAATAAATTTAATATATATATTTTTAAAAAGTTGCCCCGAAATTCGAATGTATAGAAAACAAGTGAAACCTAATGCGTTCCTTAAAGAGCCCATGTGAAAAATGAGAAGTAAAAAGGAAAAAGGGAAGATTTAATATTTATATTTTTAAATAGAAAATGCGTTCCTTAACGAGCCCATGCGAAAAATGAGAAAAGGTCAAAAGGGAAGATTTAATGAGCCCATATATTTTTAAAGGGTTGTCCCAAAACAACTCAAACCTATTGCGTTCCTTAATGAGCCCATGCGAAAAATGAGAAAGGAGGAGAGAATATATATATTATTTTTGTATTTTCTTTGTTTTATAAATTTTTATTTATTCATTTATTTTAAAATCAGGCACTTTAAGGGTTTATAGTTCGAGAGAAATTTTATCTTTGCAAGGATCATCAAGCAGATATTGGAGATACATGAAGTTACCAGAAATTTAGGGTGCAATGGAATGGTAGATTTCGTTGCAGAGCTGAAAGCGTTCAAGCGACGTGAATCGACAACTAGGTCTGCCCATAAATCATAAGAGGCATTTTGGTACTTCTGGGGTTTGGAATTGAGTTTAGTGAGTTGTGTTAGACTCATGATGAAAAGCTTATCAAATACAGATGGGGTTTCTCACAAAATTATCATTTTCACTGAACCCTAAAATACATGTGAAAACATTTTCTAAGGAAAGTCGAGATTCGATGCTTACAAATGGCTCACCCAAAATTAATTTCGTCAGCTTCCCCACTGTCTATGTTATATATCCTTCCAGTCCATTAGTAGGGATTAACACAAGATATTGTCGGTTAAAATATTTTATCCCTTGAACTAGGCCAATTGATCACTTGGTGCTCCTCATACTCGATAGTGGTTGAAGGATTGAGTTTCCCTCGAAAATGGCTCTACATCTACTGATGAGAAATAAACGTTCTATAAAGATAGTTTGAAATGAGAGCTAGTCTTAATATGAGAAAACACCACTTACAAATGAGGTACAAGGATAACTCCTACGGTTCATTGGGCCTCCCATTCGCAACTCGAATGAAGTTGCGATGTGCATTAGCCATGCAAGGCTTCAATGGTCATTGAAACAAAATTCCAAAAGGTGTTATGGACACAAGAGGGAAATCATCAAGTCATGACATAGATCAGGGTATAATGGCTTATCTCAACTCGATTGTTTCCATACAGTTGGGAAGGCATAATCTCAAACAAATATTGGGGACCAATGATCATGAACTGCACATAGGAGACTTGGGAGCACCATAAAAGATCAACAAACTGAGACTTCAACAAATCACATCAAAGAAAGCTGCTAGTAGAGGGTAAAACAACTAGATTCAACATTTTGGATTACTCATTCAAGAATGATAGTGATAATTAACAAAAACATCGTGAAGGTGTCATGATAAGCCCCGGTTTTGGTAGGTAAAATTCATATCCAAAGCATAAAAATGGAGGAAAAGGAGCACTATTTAATTGATGGTTTACATATTTTGAGGTTGTTTATGTTTTTAACAAATAGAATAATGTTAATTGAAGTGATTAACCTTTTTCCTATTTCATTTACTTTAGTTTTTGTTTAGAAAGAGTAAACTAATATATGGAATTAGTACGTGAATGACAAATACAAGAAACATAGAGTTACAATTGAAGACAAGTCCCAACTTTGATGAAAAGATGGGGTTGCAACCGAATTCTACCAACAAAGGGAAATCAATATTGGGAATTCCATATATTAACGAGGAGAACCTATACAACCGAGTAGAGCGCTCAAGCAAGCCACCAATGCATCAAATATCCAAGATACTGACCACTACTGGTCACCTCCAAGATTTTAGGAGAAGAGATTCAATTGTAATCAAGCTTTATACTTGAGTTAGACCTTGTATATTTTTTTCAAGGTCTTTTATGGTTTTTCTAATAAATAATCCCGTAGGGGCATAAACAAGGGTTCAACCTTCGAGTATGATAGTAGACAAATATATCATACTTTTATAAGTTTTTATTTGTGATACATTTTTTAAAGATAATGCCATAACGAACCAATTTCATTACAATTGCTATTTCCTACACCTTGTGAGTACTTAGTTTAATTTCGCTCATGTGGTTGCTTTGGGGAAGGCCCCCCTCAAGGAAATACATGAGCTTATAAATAGTTTGAGTTGTTTATATGCATGCTTAATTACATAAATAATTGTTGTTTGAAATCGGATTCAATTTTTATTCATGCTTTGTTTCTTGCATCCATGCTTTGTTTCCAGCAGTGTAGAACAATAGACAATGTAGTGTTATTTAATCTTTCCTATAGTTTCTTGTAGGTTATTTTATGCAAATTAGTTATAATAGTCACGGTTCTTTTGATGATTTCCAACATTTTGTTTATGTGAGTTAGAATAAGCTACAATTCTTTTATATGCTTTCTTAGATCCATTTCATGCTAATGCGAATTATAGTAGTTATGTCCTTTACATGTTTTTGAGTAATGTTGTTTTTTCAACTAGATAGATCTGTTATATGCTTTATTAATCCTTTTGCTTAATTACGGAGTTTTGAATTAGTGATTGAGTAGATGAGTGTTAGATTAATTCATATAGTGATCTTCCTTATTTTATTTAGGTTTACTTTATGCATGCTGCGATTAAACTAGTATTTTTTTTCAAATTAGAACCATTTCATTTTGCAGTAGAATAGAATCTCTTAGTAATTGCACATACAATTCTAGTACCTCTTAAGTTTGTACGTTCCTGGGTTGATAAATAAAGTAGGAACCTTTATTTGTATCCTTTAATGGTTATCATATCAAAGAAACTCCACTTTTTGGCTCCGTTTCCGGAGAGGTGCTAAACTCTAAGAAAAATAATTATTATTTTTAAACAAAAAATAAATTGAAAAAAAAACAAGCCAACCCCCTATAACATGCATGCCTCCATGATGAAGGGACGAGTTTGGATGCTTTTTACCCAATATACCTATAAATGGACCAGTTCTCAAAGACCCCATATTTAGTGCTTCCTACACCGACGAATATTTTGAAGAACTTGAAAATCCCTTTGTAGAGTTCAAAAACCCTATCGCTAGCAATGAACTAGATCACAAGGACGAGGAATAACAACTACAAATCTTTGAGTTTCCCATCTAAGGAACTAATGATCAATCTCAAATGAAAAATATAAACCCTATATTCCTACCAACCTTTCATGGCCTAGCTTTCGAGTACCTGGATATTTTTTTATTCGAATTTGAAGTAGTCTGTAAAACCTATGACTACTGCTTAGATGACCAGAAACTTAGACTATTCCTGTCCACTTTGAAAGATATAGTATTAAGATGGTTTATTATCCTAGAAGGGAATAGTATCTTCTCATGGTATCAAATGAAACAAACATTTCTAGAGAAGTATAGGGATTACTGTAAAGAAAAAGACACCAGAGATGAAATATTCAGTATGTTGTATGGGGAAAATGAGTCCCTAGAGGACTATGAACAAATGTTTCAATTAAGCTACAAAAGAGCCCACAACTGCACCTTAGATGAGGAGTCTTTAAAATTGCTACTCCCTCGAGGGGTAAGTGAGGAACAAATGGAAATAGTAAACCTTATAGTTAATGGGGACATATTCCAACATGACTATGATGATATTACAGATCTTCAAAAACTATTCTAGGTTTGTTAGTAAAAAAGGGAAAATTAGTAGGATTACTCTCCTTCACCCAAATAAATCCACAAACTCAAATATTACTAAGTCCGATTTGGGAATTATGCTAGATGATATGAAGATTGATACTCCCCAATCTCTTGCAATGCAATTAGATGACATGCACAATCTCTATTATTAACTTTTGCATGGATATCTTTAGTTAACTGATGCATGCTGATTGATGAACATTAAGCTCATCTTTAATTAACTAATTACATTCATTAATAGTTCAAGTGATGCTTTGATTGAGGCATTAATTGAGGCATTCATATTTTACTGAAGATTTATAACTTGATTTCACTCCTACATTTGCATGGACAATTTGAATTTCTCTTTCTCTATGCTTTTATCTCATTATCATTAAATAATTAATGCATGGTCCATATGTGTATTATTTATCCATCTTATCATAGCATACCCAGAAGAATTATTCCATACATATTGATGATCATATATATTACCCTAGGCCATATAGTCATATGCTAAATTAATTCACTCTCGGGGTAACTAATACCTAAAGGAGACTTATAGCACTCAATGAACATGACTAGCAATATATCCCATAGTATAACCACATGACTTGATACAACACAAGTCCATCTCCATAATTGGATATCCATTCTCATAGGGTACCATCTATGAGAATCATTGACTTGATATAACACAAGTCTAGACTTGATACAACACAAGTCCACAGTCCTGATAGAATGCAAGACCAATCTAGATACACGACAAGAATCCAATATTGATACAACACAAGATTCCAATCTTGATACAACACAATATCACATTACATGCATCCCACCTTAATACACAAGGAAACATATAGGACTTGATACAACACAATGTCCTGACCTGATACCACACAAGTCCCTAACTTGATACAACACAAGTCTTCGAGAATGACACCTGACGTTGTACAAACAACACTCTCTCTTAGCGAGGGATGCATTCTATGCTTTACCAGGAATTTCCTACCATACCAAGCTTATCTCGAAAGTATCTCAACTTCATTATTGAAAATGGCTTGTTCAAAATTTCTCAATCTTCTTATCAATATCTATGTATTGAAATTATATTTTTACATGAGCATGAATTCAATGAAGTAAAACTTCATCTCAATGTGTTCTATCATAACACACATGGTTTCTGAGAAAGATCGACTATTAACACCTAATAATTGTAGGCTTTAAGTATTTCACCTTAGTAGGTAGCATCCCAAGCTACACTACTCCTCGGCAGGTAGTACTATCTGTAAAAGACATTTAGCTTATGTAGTACTAACAGCATTACACATAGATAATACCAAGCTATATAATAGGTCTACTATGTATCAAAATACAATAAATAACATATTCTAATGTACATCAAAGTTACTCAAACATGTGCTTATCCACAAGCATAAAAATACAACATGTATGCTTGGTACTTTAATACACCAATCAACTACTTATTCAAAGTAGCATCATCTGGATCCGATCCAGAATGCAGTTGCTATAAACTAGAAACTATGGATTTATATCCATCATAAAAAGCACATTAAATGTGTAATTATCACGCAGAAAGAAAGTCTTATTTTTTCTTTCAATCTTCAACATTTGTTGATTTCAAGAATATTCTACCATTTGAAGAAGTTCTTATTGATATTTCTATTTTCTGTGTTGTTCTTCAAATATTTATCTCCTTCATAGTGATGTCAAATCACAGTACCCCACATAGCCAACTACATGGCTATCTAACCTCTCCAAAAGGTTTTAATTGTCCTCCAATAGTTCAGACTAAGACTCTTCTTGAGTATCTGATAGTTTCTAAGACTTTGACCATGTCTTTTCTTAAGTGTATTTTCTCCACAAGATATCACATCCATTGGCTTCCCAAGTCATGTATCATGACTAACAATTTTGGGAACTTTTAGCTGCTACTTCCCGTGAAGCTACATCAATACTCCCTTTTCAACTAGAGGATTCTTTCATATTATACCAAGATGTTCCAGACATAGGCTTATTAAACATGTTGGAAATACTGCTCATCTGTGGATATGTACAAGAGTTACACAACTCCTTTCTGGACCATGTCTCGGATATAACTAACTAGGAACCTTGTAAAGTTTTACTGCTTTACAATATGCTCTATCTGAACAACATGTTCGATGTAATCTTTCTCGATCATTATACTAGTCAGAATCCATATATCCATGAAACTTAATTTCACTAACTGAGACATGTTTGATTCCACATACTTTTGTACCAAGTAGGCAACACAACACATGCTTTATTGTACATGTCTATGTACTGACAATAAAGAATATAAATGATCTTGGGACCCGTATAGGTATGTCTTACATCTACGAGATCCTACAGATCTGAATAGGAATCAAATTTATCTTTATGTGTGTGATCTTGGACTTATAGTCTAATGTTCTTGAATCCTTTCAAGAACTCTACTTAACATTTTCCTCAATCAGAAGAAAATATTTATCTAAATACTGTTACAACTCTAAAATTTAAGAATAATTCAATATTCTTGCATATGGATTCCTTCTGAATATGAGTACCATAGATGGTTTCTACATAACATGAGGTTAATTTAACCAATTTGATTGGTTTTTCCAGGAGTTATCAAATCTAGCTTCTCCCTCTCAACATCTAGGATGTGGGAATCATAAATTTGAGTCCTCCATCACAGAGACTAATACTCCTCTATATCTAACACATATATGAATATAATTAAGATTAATACATTACCTTTAAGAGTCTTTACATTTCTCAGAATAGAATTAGGTCTTATATTATGTCTTCTTCCTAAGAAACATAAAAACCTCTCGATCTGCTCTCTTTCAGGATCAACCATTGGAATGAATCCATATTCATGTCATTCTTTAATTGCAGGTCAGGTCATAATAATTTTTCCTACAAGAAAAAATATTCTAATTGTTAGAACCATATCGTACTCATGAATTTTATTCACATGAATATATACTGATAATAATTTACACAGTTATGTACATATATTAATCGATTGTATTAACATAACTCATACTAATATCATTCACTGATTTTCAGCTTTATATTAGTCTTATATCAGTCCCATATTAGTCCTATAGCATTCCCATATCATCACTTTTGAATATTAATGCAACCACATATTCATATAAAAATTTCAGCCTTGTATTCATCAAGGTTTATGCAGTCTTGTGTTCATAACTCATGAACAATCATGCAACACTATATCTTGTATCTCATGAAATTTTTTATGAAGCCTTATATCAGTCATACATAGGTTTATATCAGTCCTATATAATCCTATATCAGTCTTATATCAATTCTATATAATGTATCATAATATGGACTTCATGGGATCTACAACATTCCAAAAAAGACATAAAACAATGTATATGCTCAACACAATTCCAAAATCCAAGAATACAGATCTCTATATGATAGTCATGAAACATATTAAAAAACATTTATATCTGATTTATAACAACATGTAATGATCAAAATATAGAGTACTTATCTTTTATTGATTTGTATGGGATCCCTCTTGATCTATTCACCCTTGCGGAGAATGCCAGAGTCCTACTTTATTCACTTGAATGGAAAAAATTCTTTGTAGTGAAAGGATTTATACCTTTCTTAATTCTTTCCATGAGGATGAAATTCTCCTATTTAGTGCATAGTACCTTGCTTTCGATGTTCCCATCTTCTTGGTTGGAGGCCTTCTTCTTGAAAATATTGGTGAGTGTACCAAAACACTCCCTTGCGGTCTTCAACAGAATGATCATGAACATGAGATTGTCCTTAACCGAACCAAAGATGATATGCTTGGCATTTGCTTGATTCTTCTTGAATTTGATTCACCCTTCATTGGTGGTAGAATCCTATACCATTATGGATACATAACCATCAAGGTCATGTTCTTCAAGAATATTCAACACCCTTACCTTCCATGTGTTGAAGTTGGAAGTACCTTCAAAGCGGTCTTCTGGATGAACATAGATTGATGTCATGTTTGCAATATTTTTCTCAACTCTTCAATATCTATGCAGAATTATATTTATACACAAAACTAAGCTCCTGCACAACCTATGCTCTGATACCATGTTGATATTTGAGCAAAATCGGAGAATCTTGAGCTTTAAAACTTTTATCAATCAATTTCACCACATATGTATTTCATAAATCAGCCACATATGAATATATCAGCCACATGTGAATCTCATAAATATATAGGCACATGTAAATCTCACAAATATATCAGCCACATAAATCATCTTCATAAATCAACCCTAAAAATAAGCTCCATAAATCATCCATATAAATCAATCAAACATAAGAGACAAGATATACCCTGGGAAAACCCTCCAAACACGGAGGATGAAAAACCCATCATATATTTGAGTATGATATATAGATTTGTAGAGAATGGTTTACAACACATAAGCATATTTCTCGATAAGAGATGTTATCACTCAGAATTGTACCCAGGTTGTAGGGGGCACACTCCGAGGTAACAGCAAAACCACTTTAGGAAGATATTGATATTTCTCTCCCAGAGAGGG
>LPNX010240229.1:680041-711708 GCA_001517045.1 Pseudotsuga menziesii
GGGGACTGACCTTCCTTCAGTATACTTGACAGGAATCGAGAGCGAGCATCAATTGGGCAACTTCGGAAAAACTTAGCAAGGATGGCTTCATTCACGGACTTGCGGTTTCCGAGATAATCCTCGGGTAGATTAATATTTTCTCTAACTACTGCAGCATCAATTTTACATAAAATCCTAGACGCAGACTGACTCACTATGACCCTCTGAGAGGGGGAGTAATTCGCCGCGCACCATTCGGCAAATTCAGGGAAGTGGAGGGTTTTTTCCAGGGCGAAAAAATATAAAAAGGACTTACATACATTTAAAACATCATTTCCCTGTAAAAAACAGGACCACAATCTATCTTTACTACCAGCCACACTTCCTGTAGACAGGAAAGGGTCATAGACACCTCTGTGTCTGTCTACCAGGAACTCTTCTCTTTCGTCTGGGACCCGACCAGACACAGAAGCTTCACTCTGTTGGTCCATTTCTCAATTTATACTATGAATGGGGCACAGAAGTTACAGGATTTGAGGTCCTACCTGGCTCACTGTGAAGGCGTGTGCTCAGAATGCGCCTTGGTACTTGACAACTGGAAGCGGCCAAATCGACAGGTCCTTTTCGCCGGGTCCCGAGAAATAAAATAATCACAGGAGATGTCAATTTCTCCTTTATAGGACCACCCTGATTTGACACGTGGGAGGCATTTATTTCCGCAACCACTACTTGTCTCTAACCCTCGTGCATCTTTCTTTTCCGGGTTCATTTCTGACCGTCGATATCTTCTGTGTGAATTCCTGGCCCTCGGACCACATGCCACATGTCCCTTTTCCGTCGAGCCTCCTCGCTTTAACCGTCGTGCAACTTTGGGCCCCGGAATCATCCGCAGCCGTCGATCTGTTTTGCCTTCGCGGGTGGGCCGTCGGATCGTGCTTCGTCTACCGATTCCGCTGGGCTCTTCCATCTTAATCCGCCGAGCAACTTTGCTCAGCGGAATCACCCTCGCCCGTTGATGTGATCCTCCGTCACTCCTACACCGTCAGATCAAGTGCCGCGTACCATATTCCGTCGGGTAATCCGGAATTATCCTCTGCGCTAGTTCTTCCTCCGGAATTCTTCTCGGCCGTCGATGGGATGCCAGGCGTTCAACAACCGTCCGATCTTGCGTCACGTACCATATTCCGCCGGGTGCTGGGGGTTTATCGGGTGCGCAAGTCTCCATTCCGGAATCATTTTCTGTCGTCGATCCACCATCCTGCGATCTCCAACCGTTGAATCGAGCAGCACGTATCCATTTCCGCTAGGTGGTCTAAAGGTTATCGCGCGTGCACGTTACCTTTCCGGAAACCAACACGCCCGTCGATCAATGCTATCTTCAATCCTCGTCCGTAGGATCAGGAGGATTATATGCGATTCCACTGGCCCTTCATTTCCTTATCCACCTTGCACCTTCAGCCAGCGAATTTGACATGGGCCGTAGATCAGATCTGAGCAATGTTAAAACCTTTGATGTGTGCAGGCTGTTAGAGGCCCGAAATTCCCCTATCTTGCTCGTATGTTCTGGATGGCGGAAAGGGTATAAACCATTGATTTGCTTCTCCTTTCGACCATGGTTCAGGATCTTTTCCGACTCGACTGCTCTTTAGATTATCAAGCCCCCTTTGTACTATATCCTTAGCCCAAAGTATTTAATCAACAAAATCTCACCTCCCATTGGTCTTGCATCTTTTTTGTAAAATACAGGTGTTAACAAGAGATATCACCATAGCAGTAGAAAGAAGAGATCCAATGTAACCCTGCAAAAAGAACTATATGCAACTATATTGAACTTGCCATATACTTAGCATATTAATAACAAGCCAAAAACCCTAGCATGCAGAAGGTAGTGCATAGGAGGTCCAGTAAACAAACTAAGAGCATCACATAGTGCATTCACAAGGAGGATATAACTAGAACTCCCTCCATGCAAATATTAGCACCCTTCCTTTCCTCAATTAGCTTTAACTGAATGTTCACTGTCTTGAACTTAAACTGAAATGACTTGAAATGAATGTTAATTGACTTGAACTGAATGTTAACTGACTTGAACTAAATCTTAACTTACTTGAATTGAATGTTAACTGATTTGAATTGAATGTTAATTTACTTGAACTAAACGATATTTGACTTGAAATGAATGCTAACTTACTTGAAGTGAATGCTAACTGACTTTAACTGAATGTTAAATTTACTTGTACTGAATGTTAATTGGCTTAAACTGAACTCAATCTTTGACTAACTATTGATCACTTAGTTAACAAGATAAATTAATTGTCATCATTGCTTCACTCTTAGTTCCATCCATGCACAATTTCTATTATTAACTTTTGCATGGATCTAAGTTAGTTAACTGATGCATGCTGATTGATTAACATTAAGCTCTTCTTTACTTAACTGATTACATTCATTAATATTTCAACTGATGATTTGACCGAGGCATTGATTGAGGCATTCATATTTTACTAAATATTTATAAATTGATTTCACTCAGACATTTGCATGGGCAATTTGAATTACTCTTTCCATATGATTTTATCTCATTATCATTAAATAATTAATACATGGTCCATATGTGTATTATTTATCCGTCTTATCATATCATACTCCAAATAATTATTCCATACATACTGATGATCATATATATTACATCGTGCTGTATATTCATATGCTAAAGTAATTTAGTCTAGGGGTAGCTAAGCCCTACATGAGACTTATAGCACTCAGTAACCATGACTAGAAATATATCACATAGTATAACCACATGACTTGATACAACACAAGTCCATCTCCATAATTGGAGATCCATTCTCATAGGGTAAGTCTATGAGAATCGTTGACTTGATATAACACAAGTCTAAACACAAGTCCACAATCTTCATACAACACAAGACTCCAATCTTGATACAACACAAGATTCCAATCTTGATACAACACAAGATCACAATACATGCATCCCACCTCAATACATGAGGACATATATAGGACTTGATACAACACAATGTCCTTACTTGATACGACACAAGTCCCTAACTTGATACAAAACAATGTCCTTACTTGATACCGCACAAGTCCCTAACTTGATACAACAGAAGTCTCGAAGAATGAATCTTGATGCTGTACAAACAACACCATCAACATCACCATCGCCTATAGCAAGAGAATCTGACCACTACTGACATAAAATATAAAGGCAGATTTCACTACATCACATACCAAAACTATCGTGACTAAATAGGTTAAGGTACACATTTCTATATAATTCATATCAATTCGTTAAATATGTTAAGAAACCTCTCACATCAGCCACTCAAAATAATGATTGTGTTGAGGACAATACGAATAGTTGGGGGGGGGGTTGTCATCATGAGGAGCAATATGAAATGCACATGTTGTTAAAATATTACCATGAGTGACACATATTAATGCTTGTGAATCGAGTCATAATTTCCATTAAAGGAAATATGCTGAAAATCCATTTCCCATTAGCCAGAAGTACTACTTTCCATATCAAGATAGTCACCACCCTCCAAACCAATAATAAGCTAGAAAGCATGTGGGGAAACCATTTGTCATAAAATGAAAGGCATGTGCGGAAGCCATTTGAAACAAGAAAAGTGGTAAGGATGGAAGGAATTTGAATTAAAAATTACAGGGAAGAAATGGTAGTTCAACAATCAGTTGACAAGGAGAAGAGACAAATAGATTTATAGGTGGATAACATCGAAAGTTATGGGAAAGTTTTCAATCAGTTTAGCTGAATTACATCATTTCTTGTGAATTTTGAAACCTTTATACCACCACTATCGATTAAAAGCATAGTCTGTGCACTAGACCTACATTCTAACAATCCACTATTACTATCAAGAAAACGAAAAAGACAGCTAGCTTCAAGAACAACTAGCCGACTGATTCATAAATTTTTTATGAAAACCTAGAGGTATTAGAATTTTTTAGAAATGCTGGGTGGATGACTTACTTTGCTAAGTTAGATGGGTATGACCAAGATTTTTCCCTTGAATTTGATATAAATTTGAAATAGTTGGGTGATAATGAATTTGTCACTAGAGTGAAGGGATTTCTAATTCCCCTCAATGAGCCTAGTATAGTGGAGTATACTGGGATTAATGTAGGACAACCTTGGAGCAAGGACGATAAAGAACCAACAAATAAATACAAGCAAGAGTTTTTAAATAAGGGGAGTTATATGAGGAGGATATGAATGAATTAAAGAGAGACACTACTCCCAGAACTTGAAGGGAGGTAGAGGCCTATCTCGTTAGATATATAACATGCACTCAGAGGTTGATCTAGATTCATGTATTCCACTTCAGAATGCTAACCATGCTAAGACATCGATCCCATCTAAAAGAAGAGGAGAATATCAACATTCCATACTCCTGTTAGATTAATTATGGGAAATGGATTAGAAGGTGAAGCAGGGAAAGATTGATGCCTTATCCCACCATTGTCTTATCAGTTTAATCATGAACACTTAGCTAAAGGTGCATATTCCTCAACTATCCTAGGAAGAATTTGTTAAATTTTTTGTAGAAGATGTGCAGTGGATGAGAAATCTAGGATCTACGCTTGTATCTTATTTCGGAGTAAGTAAGGGAACAATGATAATATTATCTAGAACCCCATCCTAATTGCTACAAAATAAGGGAGCAAAAGGGGCCTCTGTCACCACTAGAGTGAAGAGAAACATTTAGTTAGAAAGATGATGAGGCTGACCTAGTCATTGGAAACTTAGTTGAGATGGGGATGTTTGGTTCCACCTCATCTAAGGAAAGGAATACCTCCTATTCCCAGTGTATGAGTTTTGAAGGCTTCAATGGAGACTAAACGCACATGATCGAGCCTCAGAGGAATGATAGAATGTATATGAATAGGAGGAGAATGGTAAGGGAAATTCTGTGAACCCATCCCTAATCAAGATTGATGATAATGTGTATTCGTAACATCCATCAGGGAAGGAAGAAACAATGCCAAAAACACATCCTCAATTCCAGAGTACAATGATGGAGCCAAAATAGGTAAAAGAAGAGTTGGCAAAACTAAAATCCATGGCATAGTCCTCAACAAATACCCTACAGAATGATGAAGAGGCACTATCAATTGAAGTAGCTATGTTACAAGAGAAAATACAAAATTTGATGGTCCAACACTCGGATAATAAAACACGGCTTGAGTATAGAAATAAGGAATTCAACAAGAAGTGGAGAATTGTAAGGAGGAAATAAAAATTGAAATAAACAGATAGAAGATTTGGATGGAACTATGAACAAAAATACCCAACTCTATGAAGAAATCATTGGTTCCAGGACTCCATGTAAAGTATATGCAATTTTCCTAAGAGAAAGGTGTTGTAAGTATCAACTATACCAGCTTAAGAAACAACTTCTCTACAACTTCATAACTCCAAAAGACTTTGTGGAAGCTTGTCAAGATAGTTCCGAAGAGAAAAAATATTTGCTAAGTGAATTTTACATGCATAATTTTATTCTTCGCCACCTTTATAGATGGTCCCCAAATCCATATGTAGGGGATGTTCAATTGAGATCTCTTAGGTCTGGGTTGAACACTGAACTAGAAAGGGATCAAGATATAGATCTCTGTAATATAGAGGAGTGGAAAAATGGACTATGGATACGAGTTGAGATTTCCAACCTTGACATGACCATACGGGGCCATAAAACCCTGAATGTTGATCAAGACTTGATTCCAATTTCGAAGAAAAAAAGAAGGAGGGAATCATTCATTGTGATCAAATTCTGGAGGGATAAATGAAGATGCTATCAATGAAAATGTAGTGAGATGGGTGGGGTTATCAGAGGACTTGTAACACAAGGATCCTCACTCCCTAAACAATTTAAAAATTTCCCTATTTAGAGCCCAGTTATATAAACTGGCATTGCAGAGAAAGGGGCTTGATTGGATAGGCCTCAGGATGAATCCACCATCACTACTCCCTCATAGTAACACCTAGGAAATTGATGAAGAAAAAAAGAAATCAAATTAGGAGTAGGTGGAACACAGTTTGGGATACTATAAGAAGGGATAAGTTTTGAGAATCATTGCTTAAAATGGAAGGGAGATGTGAGTAAAGCAAGAAAAGTCCACAGTTCCATAATGATAAATTGCATAGGGACATGCAATCCCTTCAGTTGGGGAGAGTGACGAGCCCCAATTTTGGTAGGTAAAAGTCATATCCTAAGCATAATAATCAAAGAAAAGGAGCACTGTTTAAAGGATGATTTACATATTTTGAGGTTGTTTATGTGTTTAACAAATATAATGCTGCCGACCGAAGTGCTTAGCCTTCTTCCTATTTGATTTAATTTAGTTTTTGTTTAAAAAGAGTAAACTAATATATGGAATTAGTTTGTGAATGCCAAATGCAGGAAACATAGACTTACAATTGAAGGCACATCCCAGTTTTGATGAAAAGAAAGGGTTGCAACTGAAGTGTACCAACAAAGGGAAATCAATATTGGAAATTCCAGAGATTAATGAGGAGAACGTATACAACCGAGTAGAGCATTGAAGAACATCACCAATGCAAAAAATATCCAAGATATTGACCACTATTGGTCACCTCCAATATTTTAGGAGAAAAGGCTCAATTGTTACCCAACTTTATACTTCAGTTAGATCTTGTATACGTTTTTTTGTGTCTTTAAGGGTTTTTGTAAAAAATAATCCCATCGGTCATAAACCAAGGTTCAACCTTCGAGTATTATAGTAGAAAGATACAACATACTTTTATACATTTTTGATTTGTGATACATTTTTCAAGACAATGAACAACAAACCGGTTTATAATTTCAACAATTGTATTTGATTATTTGATTATTTTAGAGTATACGACTGTTGAAGAATGCAATTAGTTAGTTAGTTAGTTAAGTAATTGATTTGGTTACCTTATCTTGCTTAGTGACTCATAATATTTTCTAACCCATAGTATTGTTATGATGTAGTCTTATATATGCTACTGCTTAATAATAAGAAGACAATCAAAAACCCATTTATATTTTTCCATCTTTTATTGTTTCTTCTTTAATCTTTAAAGATAAACTTAAATTTATTCTTTATACTCACGTTGAGCTGATGTGATGTTTGGCAGATGCATAGTACACTCCATCATCACATCACAAATAAGCATATAAGCTTCATGCATACTTAGATCAAGATCCATTAAGCACAAACTCAACGAACTAAGCGAATTAGCCTCATCATCAATTTTTCCATTCGGATTAAAAAATGATATGATTTCCCACCCAGCCCACCAGGGATCAAATCCCATCGAGACATGGCCCGCTGTGATAAGGCTCAAAGGGTAGACGCCCCCTGGATAGGCGACCACCCCTTGTTGGGATTGGAGTCCGGGACGTCTCGGCCCTTGCTGAGTCACAAGTTTCTGGTATATCCTGGCTTGCAGGTTGTCGGATATATCTAGGGGTTTATAGTGGCAGCCGACAGCTTTGAACCTGGGCCTGGCCCAGGTAATCCCGACGAGTTACCGATTTCCCTACTTAAAAAAAAAATGATATGATTTCCACTCCTTCGGAAGAAAGTAGCTAAATGTTGAAGACAATGGGATAACATATGAAGATATGGGATAAGGTTTCAAATGAATACTTCCCTCCATGTATCACCACGTAAAAGGAACAGGGAAAATTTAATATATATACTTTTAAAAGGTTGTCCTAATGTATAGCAAACAACTCAAACCTAATGAGTTTCTTGAAAAATGAAAAAAGGAAGATTTAATATATATGTTTTTAAAAGTTGTCCCTAATGTATAAAAAACAACTCAAACCTAATGTGTTCCTTAATGAACCCATGTGAAAAATGAGAAAGGAGGAGAATATATATATAATTTTTCTATTTTTTGTTTTTTATATTATTATTATTATTATTTATTTATTTATTCTAAATTCACGTACTTTAAGGGTTTATAGTTCAACAAGAACTTCATCTATGCGAGGATCATTAAGCATATAGTGGAAATACACGACATCACCAAATATTTGAGGTGTAATGAATGGTAAATTTCGTTGCGAAGCTAAAAGCTTTCAAGCGATGTGAATTGACAGCTAGGTCTATCCAGAAATCGTAAGAGGCGTTTCTGTACTTTCGGGGCACAGAATTGAGTTTAGTGAGTTGTGCTAGATTCATGATGACAAGCTTATCAAAGAGGGACGGGTTCGTCGAAAAAATTATCATTTTCACTGAACCTAAAATACACATGAAAATATTTTTTAATGAAAGTAGAGATTTGATGCTTGCAAATGGCTCACCCAAAATTAATTTCGCTAGCTTACCCATTGTCTATGTTATATATCGTTCTAGTCCATTAGTAGGGATTAACACAAGAGATCGCATGTTAAAATATTTTATTCCTTGAAATAGGCCAATTGATCACTTGGTGCACCTCATACTTAGCAGTGGTTGAAGGATTGAGTTGTGCTTGAAAATGGCTCTAAGTCCACCGATGAGAAATAAACTTTCTGTAAAGATAGTCTAAAATGAGAGCTAGTCTTAATATGAGATAACACTACTTACAAATGAGGTACAAGGATAAATCCTATGGTTCATGGGGCCTCGCATTCGCAACTCGAATGAAGTTGCGATGTGCATTAGCCATGCAAGGCTTTAATGATCATTGAATCAACATTCCAAAAGGTGTTATGGACATAAGAGGGAAATCGTCAACTTATGACATAGATCGGGGTATAGTGGCTTATCTCAGCTCGACTGTTTCCATACAGTTGGGAAGGCGCAGTCTCAAGCAAAGATTAGGAACCAATGATCATGAACTACACATAGGAGACTTGGGAGTACCATAAAGGATCAAGAAACTGAGACTTCAACAAATCACTTGAAAGAAAGCTGCCAGTAGAGGGTGAAAGAACTAGATTCAACAGTTTGGATTACTCATTCAAGAATGTTAGTGATAATTAACAAAAATATCGTGTATGCTTCATGATAAGTATCAATTTTGGTAGGTAAAAGTCATATCTAGAGCATAAAAATGGAGGCTAAGGAGCACCGTTTAAATGATGGTTTACACATTTTGAGGTTGTTATTTAACAAATAGAATAATGTTGATTGAATTGCTTAACCTTTTTCCTATTTCATTTACTTTATTTTTTGTTTAAAAAGAGTAAACTAATATATGGAATTAGTGCATGAAGGAAAAATACAAGAAACATAGAGTTACAATTGAAGACTTGTCCATGTTTTGATGAAAAGACGGGGTTGCAACTAAAGTCTACAAACAAAGGGAAATCAATATCGGCAATTCCATAGATTAATGAGAAGAACCTATACAACCGAGTAGAGCGCTCAAGCAAGCCACCAACATATCAAATATCTGAGATACTGACCACCAATGGTCACCTCCATGATTTTAGGAGCAGAGACTCAATCATAATCAAGCTTTATACTTAAGTTAGATCTTGTATAATTTTTTTGAGGTCTTTTATGGTTTTTGTAATAAATAAGCCTGTAGGAGCATAAACAAGGGTTCAACCTTCGAGTATGATAGTATAAAAATATATCATATTTTTGAAAGATAATGCCACAACGAACTAGTTTCATGAAAATTGCTATTTCCTACACCTTGTGAGTACTTAGTTTAATTCACGTTTAATTTCACTCATGCGGTTGCTTTGGGGAAGGCCCCTCTCAAGGAAATACATGAGCTTATAAATAGTTTAAGTTGTTTAGATGCATGCTTAATTACATAAAGAATTGCTGTTTGAAATCCGATTCAATTTTTATTCATGCTCTGTTTCTTGCAACCATGTTTTGTTTCCAGTAGTGTAGAACAATAGACACGGTAGTGTTATTTAATCTTTCCTATAACTTCTTGTAGGTTACTTTATGCAAATGAGTTTTAATAGTCACGGTTCTTTTAATGCTTTCCAACATTCTGTTTATGTGAGTTAGAATAAGCTACATATCTTTTATATGCTTTCTTAGATCCATTTCATGCCAATGCGAATTATAGTAGTTATGTCCTTTACATGTTTTTGAGTAATGCTGTATTTTCAACTAGATAGATATGTTATATGCTTTATTAATGATTTCGCTTAATTGTAGAGTTTTGAATTAGTGATTGAGTAGACGAGTGTTAGATTAAGCCATCTTCCTTATTTATTTAGGTTTAGTTTATGCATGCTGCAATTAAATTAGTATTTTGTTTTTCAAATAAGAACCATTTGATTTTGCAGTAGAATAGAAGCTCTTAGTAATCGCACATACAATTCTAGTACCTCTTACGTTTTTACGTTCTTGGGTTGATAAATAAAATAGGAACCTTGATTTGTAGCCTTTAATGGTTATCATATAGGAGAAACCCCACTTTTTGGCACCATTTTTGGGGAGGTGATAAACACCAAGAAAAAAATTATTATTTAAAAAAAAATTGAAAAAAAAGCCAACCCCATATAACATGCATGCCTCCATGATGAAGGGATGAGTTTGGATGCTTCCTACCTAATATCCCTATGAATAGACCAGTTCCCAAAGACCACATATTTAGTTCTTTTGACATCGAAGAATATTTTGAAGAACTTGAAATTCCCTTTGTGGAGTTCAAAAACCCTATCGCTAGCAATGAACTAGATCACAAGGACGAGGAAGAGCAACTACAAATATTTGAGTTTCCCATATGAGGAATCAATGATCAAGCTTGAATGAAAAATATAAACCCTATATTCCTACCAACCTTTCATGGCCTAACTTCCGAGTACTTGGATACTTTTTTATTCCAATTTGAAGTATTCTGTAAAAACGATGACTACTCCTTAGGTGACTAGAAACTTAGACCATTCCCATCCACTTTGAAAGATCTATCATTAAGATGGTTTATGATCCTAGAAGGGAATGATATCTTCTCACTGTATTAAATGAAACAAACCTTTCTAGAGAAGTATAGGGATTACAGTAAAACAAAAGACATGAGAGATGAAATCTTCAGGATGTTGCAGGGGGAAAACGAGTTTCTAGAGGACTATGAACAAAGGTTTCAATTAAACTACAAAAGAGACAACAACTACACCTTATATGAGGAGTCTTTAAAATTGGTACTCCCTCGAGGGGTAAGTGAGGACCAAATGGAAATACTAAACCTTGTAGCTAATGGGGACATATTCAAACATGACTATGATGATATTACAAATCTTCAAAAACTATTCTAGGTTTGTTAGTAAAAAAAGGAAAAATTAGTAGGAGTACTCTCCTTCACCCAACTAAATCCACAAAATCAAATATTACTAAGTCCTATTTGGGAATTATGCTAGATGATATAAATATTGATACTCCCTGATCTCTTGCAATGCAATTAGATGTCATGCATCTTAAAAGAAAACAAGAGGAGGTTGCACAATCCCTGGTTATGTTTTGTCCAAAGTGCAGAAAGAAACATGAAAAGGGTCAATGCCCATTAACTATGGTAGATGTATGCATCCAATGTGTAGAAAAGCATCCAATAAATAAATGTCCACTTTTACCCCCCTACAAAGCAGCTATGTAAGGCCAACAATTAGGGGATCTATTGGAATATTTATATTTTGTAAATTAACAGAGACCTAATTTCTAAAGGCTATTTCAACCACATAGCCGTCCTTATTTCGACCCATATCCAAACACATACCAACCACCTAATTAGGAACAAATTGTCTAAGTAACATGGCTAGCACAAGCATAGAAAAACTAATGGAAAAATTCTCAAAATATGTATGGTCCACCTTATCCCCAGCCATATCATTAGTACTACCAGAATCAACAATACCCTAGAAATTTTCCATAGCAAAATCAATACCCTTCCTCATCTAATTGGATGCCCTGGTAGCCCCAAGCTTCAATGCCTCCATCACAAAAACCACCAAGAGGACCTGAAATTCCATCTCAACCCGGACTAAGACCTAAAAACATTAGGCAATCCAAATAAGTGTATAACAATGATATGTTCAAATTTCTTACTTATGTTGTGGAAGCCCTAGATTTAGATGAGGTGAACTTATGGTTCAAAAAGGTAGTCCATAATCATACACCCCCACCTACTGTGGAAGATAAAAAAAATTAAGATACACAACCCATGGATGTGGATTTGCATGAGGAAGAAAATGGTGAGAGGGATCTCCCATCACATAATGTGCGAAACCCCCCATTTCTTGAAAGGATGAAAAATAAAGTGGAGGTTGACTAGATAAAATGCTATGATTAATGAATTGTAACACTTGAGCTTACAAATTCCACTTATTGAAGTTATAAGGGAAGTACCCATATGTAATAAGTTCATCAAAGAAACCTGTATCAAAAGAAATGGAAGAATAAAGAGAGATCGTACTACAATTAATGTTGTAGGGAAACTTGTAGACTTGATGTTGCGAAAGATTGTTAACCCTAACTTCTTAGATCCAGGAAGACCAATAGTCAACGTTCGTATTAACCAAAATCTAATACAAAACACCCTCATTGACCTAGGGGTAGAAATCAATGTAATGATGATGGACACAATGACAACCTTAAATTTGCAACCCTCACTCAGGTTTACAACCATAGTGTTGCAACTAACATACACTTCAATTGTACAACTAGAAGGGGTATTAAATGACACCATCTTTACAATAGAATCATGTGAATATGAATACACTGTATATTTCATGGTCCTGCAAGTCAAACCCAAATTTAGTGGCTATCCTCTTATCCCTGGTAGACCCTCGCTAGCAGCAACAGATGCATATATTGGATGCAGAACATTGGATATGATCATAACTAGTGGATAGTCCAAATAGAAAATCATCATTTATCCACCTGCTAAACCTTCTATTGACCCATAAGATCCTATTTAGTTGGAGGATGATGACAATTATGATCAAACAATTTTTCCAGTGCTTGACATAAAAACAACACTTGCAATCAGGAACGAAGATGAGGACACAATTTTGTCTATATTTCTTCAAAATATTTATAATAACATTGACATACTTGAATAGATTTTTGCAGTAGGTGAAGCAAGAGAAATGATAGGTACTCATAAATACCTAGAATCATTGTGGCAGAGGGTATTCTCCGTAGAACAAAATCCTACCACTTTTAAGATAATGGAGATCTTCCTTGGAAAATATTTGAAGATTAACAAAAACTTGGAAGTAGATCAAGAACATTAGCTGATTAAGGTCCTTATGGACTATAGTGCAACCTTTGCTTGGAGTTACACTAACATGAAAGAGATACATCCAAAAATCCGCAAACACCACATAGATATAAAATAATTTGCTATCCCAATAAGGTAACCATGGAGGAGGATGAATCTAACATTGAAGGATATTGTCAAGCAAAAGTTACAAAAAATACTAGATGTTTATTTTATCTATCGCATCTTTGACAGTGAGTAGGTGTCTCCTCTGGTAATAGTATCAAAGAAAGGGAAAAAAATGGAGAATATGTGTGGATTATAGGAAACTTAACAAGACAACAAAAAAGGACCATTTTGGCTCTACCTTCCATTGATAAAGTATTGGATACTTTGTATGAATTTTTTTTTCTCATTTTTGGATGTCTTCAATGGGTATAACCAGATCCAGATCGACCTAGACGATTAGGACAAAAAAAACTCACATGTCCCTGGGGAACATTTGTGTACTGACTACTTCCATTCGGGCTATGCAACACTCCTGCAATTTTTAAAATAGTTGTCATGAGTATATTTGAAGATTTTGTCCATGATAGCATGGAGATCTACATGGATGATTTTACACCCTATGGATAATTTTTTCAACAAACATTGGATAATGTAAATGTTTTCCTAAAGAAATGTATAGAAATGAGTTTATGTTTAAGCAATGATAAATGTGATATGCTGATGAATGTGGGGATAGTATTAGGGAACCATATATATGCATAAGGAATTCAAGTTGATCAAGCTAAGGTTGAAGTATTTGAAATTTTCCTCCACCAGTAAAGAAGAGATACGTAAGAAGATTTCATGGCCAAACATGCTATGATAGGATATTGATTGATGGATTCAATAAGATAACAACTCCCATGTTCACACTACTAACAAAGGACACATATTTTGTATGGACAGATTAGTGCATGGAAACATTTGAGCAACTTAAGGAGAAGAGAACTACAACTCCTATACTCCAAGGACCAAATTGTAGTAGACCATTTCCGAACCTCTCAGACGCCTCTAAAAAGGCTATTGGAGTAGTCTTGGGATAGTAGGAGGAGAAGAAACCCTATGAAATTTACTATATCAACAAAAAAATTGGGTGGGGTTGAGCTCAAGTACACAATGACAGATAAAGAATTTTGGTTGTGACTTAATCCACCAATAAGTTTAGACACTATATCATAGGGCACCTAGTAAATTTGCACACTGACCACTCAACAATAAGGAATTTAATGAACAAACCTAAACCATTGCTAGAGTCATTAGGTGGCGGTTGCTTTCACAAGAATATGACATCACAATTTTAGACAAGCCAAGGAAACATAATATTGTTGCAAACTTTCTATCAATACTAACCCATGTTGTAGACAAAGAGTTAATCGATGATGCCTTCCCAAATGAGAATTTGTTTTCCATCTTAGTTGAAATTCTATGGTATTTTTATTTAGAGAACTTCGTAGACTCTGGGAGGTTCCCACAACACTTTAATTACAAACATAGATGTAACATCATAAGGATGAGTGCAACTTATACATCGATCCAAGGATTTCTATTAAAAAAGGGACCAAACCATATTTTAAAAAGATGCATAAGGGAATATGACGTTCATGATATACTCCATGCTTTCCACAATGAGCCATGTGGGAGCCACTATGCAACAAAAATCACAATGTTAACAAAAAATCTCAGCTAATGTGGACAATGGTTGTTTCCCTAGTATGAATTGTTCATATCTAGAACAAAACACATTACGATACAAAGAAACTTTCCATAGAAATTTAGATTACTTGAATTAACCGCTCTCATACCTTTTAACGGGAAGATCTAAAGGTATGAACTCTGTTGTGTTTGAGCTATGCAGTGAATGAACTTCAACAGACACAAAAGGACAAATACCACACAAGAGTAACAAGATAATCTACATTTCTATGTCGATGACCAAGGAGAAAGACAATAAACAAAGCATTATAATGAGATATATAATGTTTATGGGAAAGAAAAACAATGTTTGTATTAATAATCAAATAGGGAGAGATCACAACCAAACCTTGGTATTGGGAGCTTCTACAAATGGAACCTTGCCTCAAGCTTCACCTTGCCAGAGTCTGGGATTATTTGGCCAGAGTCTTGATACTTTAACACAATATTCCGCCCCTTTTCTCATTAGGGGTGAGCCACTGTTTAAATGCCATAATGGATAAAATGGGTTGAGGATTCAAAGGAGAAGGTTGTGCGATCATCCCAAGGATAGGGGAATTCGATCTCCACCTGTCCAGATTGTTAGGGATGAAGTTCCATGAAGGTTCCTTCAGGAAACTTCTCGAAAGTTATTCTTTTTGGCTTTTTAAGTGGAGCATCGCACTTTGCATAAGGGTAACAAGCAGTGTTGAAGGGCACCACTTGTTGCAAGTAGGAAACAAGTGCCAACACCGCTCCTTGCTAATGAGCAAAGTGCATTTCCATCTTGAGCACCGCCTATTGTCCATTGACAAGGAGCAATGGTGGCTTAGACCAAGGGAAAATATTGAAATAAACCTTCTTTCTCCATTCTTTCACTTTATCATCCACAAATAAACATGCAAACATCTTGCATACTTAGATCGAGATCCATCAAGCACAAACTCAAGGAGCTAAGCGAATCAGCCTCATCGTCAATTTCACCACTCATATTAAAAAATGATATGATTTCCACACTCCTTTGGAAGACCATAGCTAAATGCAAAAGATAATGGGATAAAATGCAAAAGATAACGGGATAAGGTTTGAAATGAAGACTTCCCTCCATGTATCCCCACGTAAAAGGAAAAAAGAAGAAGAAGAAAGATTTAATATATGTATTTTTAAAAAGTTGTCCCTACTGTATAGCAAAGAATTCAAACCTAATGAGTTCCTTAACGAGCCCATGTGAAAAATGAGAAAAGGTAAAAGGAAAAATGGAAGATTTAATATATAGAAAACAACTCAAACCTAATGCGTTCCTTAATGAGCCCATGTGAAAAAGGGAGAAAAGGAAAAAGGGGAGATTTAATATATATATTTTTAAAAGGTTGTCACTTATCCCTAATGTATAGAAAATAACTCAAACCTAATGTGTTCCTTAATGAACCCATGTGAAAAATGAGAAAAGGTAAAATGGGAAGATTTAATATATATATTTTGAAAAGGTTGTCCCAAAACAACTCAAACCTAATGTGTTCCTTAATGAACCCATGTGAAAAATGAGAAAAGGTAAAATGGGAAGATTTAATATATATATTTTGAAAAGGTTGTCCCAAAACAACTCAAACCTAATGTGTTCCTTAATGAACCCATGTGAAAAATGAGAAAAGGTAAAATGGGAAGATTTAATATATATATTTTGAAAAGGTTGTCCCAAAACAACTCAAACCTAATGC
The DNA here is from genome assembly GCA_001517045.1 of Pseudotsuga menziesii. NCBI lineage: Eukaryota > Viridiplantae > Streptophyta > Pinopsida > Pinales > Pinaceae > Pseudotsuga > Pseudotsuga menziesii. The sequence goes on from LPNX010240229.1 coordinate 696,650, forward strand.
GTTCCTTAATGATCCAATGCGAAAAATGAGAAAGGAGGAGATAATGCATATATTATTTTTGTATTTTCTTTGTTTTATATATATTTATTTATTTGAAATCCAGGAACTTTAAGGGTTTATAGCTTCAGAGGAACTTCATTTTTGCAAGGATAATTAATCAGATAGTGAAGATGCACATTGCTACCATTTATTTGGGGTGCAATGGAATGGTAAATCTTGTTGCGAAGCTGAAAGCTTTCAAGCGATGTGAACCAACAACTAGGTCTACCTAGAAATCATATGAAGTGTTTTGGTACTTCCGAGGCTTGTAATTGAGTTTAGTGAGTTGCCCTAGATTCATGATGAAAATATGATCAAAGACAGACGGGTTTGCTGAAAAAATGATCGTTTTCACTGAACCCTAAAATATGTGGGAAAACATTTTTTAATGAAAGTCAAGATTCGATTCTTATAAATAGCTCACCCAAAATTATTTTTGTCAGCTTCCCCACTATCTATGTTATATATCCTTCTAGTCCATTAGTAGGGATTAACACAAGATATCATTGGTTAAAATAATTTATCCCTTGAACTAGGTCAATTGATCACTTGGTGCACCTCATACTCGACAGTGGTCAAAGGACCGAGTTGCGCTCGAAAATGGCTCTAAGTCCACCGGTGAAAAATAAACGTTCTATAAAGATAGTCTGAAATGAGAGCTAGTCTTAATATGAGAAAACACCACTTACAAATGAGGTACAAGGATAAATCCTATGGTTCATGGGGCCTCCCATTCACAACTCAAATGAAGGTGCAATGCACATTAGCCATGCAAGGATTCAATGATCATTGAAAACACATTCCAAAAGGTGTTATGGACACAAGAGGGAAATCATCAAGTCACGACATAGATAAGGGTATAGTGGCTTATCTTAGCTCGACTATTTCCATACAATTGGGAAGGCACAGTCTCAAGCAAATATTGGGAACTAGTGATCATGAACTGCACATAGGAGACTTGGGAGCACCATAAATGATCAAGAAAATGAGACTTCAACAAATCACATGAAAGAAACCTTCCAGTAGAGGCTAAAACAACTAGATTCAACAGTTTGGATTACTCATTCAAGAATGATAGTGATAATTAACAAAAACATTGTGAAGGTGTCATGATAAGCCCCAGTTTTGATAGGTAAAAGTCATATCCAAAGGATAAACATGGAGGCAAAGGAGCACTGTTTAATTGATGGTTTAAATATTTTGAGGTTGTTTATGTGTTTAACAAATAGAATAATGTTAATTGAAGTGCTTAATCTTTTTCCTATTTCATTTACTTTAGTTTTTGTTTAAAAAGACTAAACTAATATATGGAATTAGTGCGTGAATGACAAATACAACAAACATAGAGTTACAATTGAGGACAAGTCCCAGCTTTGATAAAAAGACAAGGTTGCAACTGAATTCTATCAACAAAGGGAAATCAATATTGGGAATTCCATATATTAACAAGGAGAGCCTATACAACAGAGAAGAGAGCTCAAGCATGCCACCAACACATCAAATATCCGAGATACTGACCACTACTGGTCACCTCCAAGATTTTAGGAGCAGAGACTCAATTGTAATCAAGCTTTATACTTAAGTTAGATCTTGTATAAGGTTTTTGAGGTCTTTTTTGGTTTTTGTAATTGTTCGGGTACACAGGGTACTCCCAAAAGACCAAACAGCTAGAGCAACCACTTCACACAAACAGACCACGGATCAATACACCGATGTTTGTCACGTGGTTAAAACCCTCGAGAGGGAAACAGTCCACGGCCCCATCCAAATAGGTACTTGGAGCAATTTATTATGCAAAATAAATAAAGTTACATATGAGCTTCTCATAATCGATCAACTAGCCAAGGACCCTCCATGCTCTTTAAATAGAGATCATGGACCAATCGGGTGTTAAGCCACAGATCAACGGTCGGTATGATCTAAGAGAAGTTGAACCGTCAGATCACTTTATGTCTAGAACATATCGTGACCGTCGGATTAGAATATTTACAAATGCATACTAAAGAAACACACTTTACCTAACAGATATATTACACAAGTTGATCTTAACTAACTCCTAAGTGTCTATATATCCTAACATCCCCCCTTAAGAACAAATTGGGATAGGATTGAAGGATTTACAAAAGTGACACTATTAGGAGAAGGAAGGAGGCATTAGAGCCCATACCCCCTTAAGGACACATTCCTAAACTCCTAACATAGATCAAAGTTTAGAAAACTTCACTTCTGTAAGAGACTTGGTGAAGACATCTGCAACTTGATCATCTATAGGGCAATAGAGAATTTCAAGAACATGATCATGAACAAGATTTCTGATGAAGTGCATGTGTAGCTCAATGTGTTTGCTGCGTTGATGTAGAACTGGATCTTTGGCAAGCTTGATGGCACTTTGATTGTCACACCAAAGTGGAGTAGGCTGCTGTTGCTCGAATCCAAACTCTGAAAGGATCTGCCGAAGCCATAAATCTTCCTGACTGGCATTAACTGCTGCTCGATATTCTGCTTCTGCTGAAGAAAGAACAAGAGCTTGTTGTTTCTTACAAGCACAAGTGACAGGTCCAGATCCTAGACTAAAAACATAACCTGCAGTAGACTTTCCATCATCAGGATCGCCGACCCAATCTAAATCAGTGAAACCAACCAACAAAGGTTTCCCCCCTATACTATAATGAATCCCAAACTGAATTGTACCTCGAATATATCGAAGTATTCTTTTTGCTGCTTTCTAGTGACTTTCATGAGGTGTTTGCATATAACAAGCAACACGACCAATGGCAAATAAAAGGTTAATAAGAGAATGGGTAAAGGATAAGAGACTACCAACAAGCTGATGATACAAGGTGGCATCTACTTTAGGAAAAGTACAAGTGGTAGAAAGTTTGACTCTAGACTGGAAGGGAGAAGGGGGTGATTTACAATCTTCCATGTGAAAGCGACGAAGAAGGTCACAAGCATACTTAGACTGGGAAAGAAAGATTCCTTCTTTGGTTTGCAAGACTTGGATACCAAGAAAATAATGCAAATGTCCTAGGTCTGACATTTCAAAATTTTGCTTAAGACTGGATTTCACATGGGTTAAATGTTTAGGGTCACTACCAATAAGGGTAAGATCATTAACATAAAGAAAAAGTATGATGAGATGGTTTCCTACTTTCTTGGTATAGACATTAGGGTCAGAATGACATGTAGAAAAACCAGTGTCAAGGAGAAAGCTAAACATTTTGGCATACCAAGCTCTAGGAGCTTACTTAAGGCCATATAAGGATTTCTTAAGTAGATAGACAAGGCTAGAGTTATCCTGAACATATCCAAGAGGTTGTTCGATGTAAATTTCCTCCTGTAAATCACCATGTAAAAATGAAGACTTGACATCCATTTGATGGACTTCCCAGTTATGTCAGGCTCCAAGGGAAAGGACAATGCGGATGGAATTCATTTTTGCGACAGGAGCAAAGGTTTCATTGTAGTCAATCCCTTCAAATTGGGAAAAACCTTTGGCAACTAACCTTGCCTTACGTCTTTCAACACTTCCAGTTGATGCATACTTAGTTTTGTAGACCCATTTACATCTGACAAGTTTCCTTCCTTTTGGAAGAGGAACAAGATCCCAAGTATCGTTCGCCATTAAGGAACGCTATTATTTATCCATAGCTGCATCCCAATCTAGATTTTTTGAAGCTTCTGCAAAAGTTTCTAGATCACGATTCTCATAAACTTGAGCCAAAAGAGAAGAGGCTCGCTAAAACTGAGAACGTGTTCGACGTTGATCTCTAGGATCACCGACAAGATCACCAGTTGCTTCACATGTTGAACGAACCCATCGAGGAAGCATTGGTGTTGGTGCAATTGGAGGAACATGAGCAGGCAGAGGTGGATTTTCATCCTCACTGTCATCATCATAAATTGGAGTTGGAAACCTGTCAAGGAAGTTGGAAGAATAAGAAGAAGGCATAATCAACGAATCAGGCTCGCAGGCCAAAGATGGCACACTCGCCAAGTTAGGCTCACAGGAAAATATATTTTCATCAAATTTAACATCTCTTCTAATCGTTATATCATGAGAATGTGGTTGAAGAAGTCGATAACCTTTTACATCTTCAAAATATCCAACAAATATGCAATTTTCACTCTTAGGCTGCAATGCTTTCTGTTTTTCATTCGGAATGTGAGCCCATGCTTCACAACCAAGCACACAAAAGTGACTTACATCTGGTTTCATTTTACTCCATGCTTCTTCCAGTGTTATACCTTGTAAAACTTTAGTTGGTGTGCGATTAACTATGTAATAATTTGCACATTTTATGGCCTTAGCCTAATATTGAAGACTTAGTCCCTTAGATTGGATCATACAATTTGTCATTTCTTTTAAAGTGCGGTTCTTCCGTTCAACTACACCATTTTGTTCTGGTGTATATGGAACAGTGTGTTGTTGTTGGATTCCTTGTTCAATGCAGAAAGTAGTGAAATTTTTGTTAACATATTCTCCTCCATTGTTAGATCTTAACTTAATAATTTGATGACCAGATTGTTTTTCAACAAGGGCCTTGTAACCCAAGAACATGTTAAATACTTCACTCTTAAGTTTTAGGAAGTAAACCCAAGTGCGTCTAGAGTAGTCAGGGTAGTAATAAATCAAAGTTAAGAAATATTTGAAACCAGAAAAGGAAGCAGATGGAAGATGACCACACAAGTCACTATGCACAAGCTCAAAGGGAACCGAGGCGTGCCAAGAGGCACGTTTGTCAAAAATGTCCCGATGATGTTTTCCGAGTACACAACTAGAACAAACACCATCCTTGCAAGATACCATTGGAAGACCAGTCACCATATTGTCTTTACATAGTTGTTGCAATGAGCGATAATTTAAGTGACCAAATCGCTCATGCCAAAGTTTGCTCAAGTTATCACTATCAGCAACAAAAACTGAAGGAAAAGGTGATGACCCAAAGTTGTTAAATTTGTCCAACCTGATAATATCATCAATAGTTCCACTAGCAAGGACATTTAAAAGATTTTTAAAATTCTTGATTACAACTTGGTGAGGTGTAAATGTCATAGTTTTACCTTCACCTGAATGAGTAATTTGATAGACTGATAACAAATTGCAGGAAATTTTTGGAACACACAGTACATCACTGAAATGACCATTTTCTACTGGAACCGTTTCGTATCCTACAACACTTAGAGATCTATCATCACCAACAAATATTTGTTTGGTGTTACATTCATGCATAGTAGAAAATATGGCTTGATCCTTAGCCATAAGATAAGATGCTCCAGAATCAATGAGACATTCATTTGAAGTAGAAGAAGAAGATGTAGTATAAGAGTAGCCAGAAGCACAAAGTGCATGTCCATGAGAGGCAGATTTTAAAGTCGAATCAAGGCGGATGTGTTGCTTCTTCATTGCTGCTTCCAAAGCTACCATCTTCTTGAATCACTTAGATTCATCATGATTATCTTTTCCACAAAAATTGCAATGACGCTTAGTCTTCTTTCCTTTTGGCTTGGATCATTTGTTATCTTTTCAAGAAGGAGCCGACTGAGAGGGTTTGGGACCCTTGTTGTTTGACTTATTATTGCGAAAATTATGTTTATTTGGAGGCTTGGACTTTTCTTTCTGTTGGGACAATAAGGCTTTCTCAAATTTTTCTGTATTGTTAATTATTCCAAGATGAATGAGCTTATATTGCTCTCTAATTAAAGAATCACAAAAGGATTCAAGACTAGGCTCTTTATAGCTAGCTGCAGTTAATGATTCTTTCATGGAGTAGAATGTAGATACAAAAATAGAATATGCAGGTCCAAGTTTGGAAAGAATATGATAAATACATTGTTTGTCTTCTTTCTTAATCTTGCATTCTTCACATAAGAGTCTAAGAGTTTTATACTTAGATAAATAGTATTGAATGCATGAAAAATCACTTGAATTCAAAGAAATCAACTCATTCTCAAGTTGATGACCTCAAATTTCATTATGTTTACCAAACACACATTCCAGCTTTTCCCAAGCGTTATCAGGTGCATCAATTCCAGATATGTGGAATTGGAAATTAGTAGAGATTGGCATCCCAATCAATCCATGAGCTTCATCACATCGATTTTTCCATTTAATTTTCTTATCGTCATCAATGGGTTCTGTTTCTTTCCATGAGGTAATTATGAAAAGCCCCCTACTTCGTAAAACATCCTCCATACGCGATTTCCATGATAAATAGTTAGAACTTATAAGTATAACATCACAAGGGGTGGCCAAACTGTAAAATAATGGCTGAAAGAACATAAACTAACTATTTGGATGCAAAAAGATTAAAAAATTAGGCCGTTTAAAAAAAAAATGGCTCTGAAAACTGATTCTGTATGATGAAGTTATGCTCGATCAAATAAAATGTTGAAAATGTCCCCAATAGTGACGTGATAGATATTAACTTGACCAACTAAAAAAAAGACCCCCGTTCTTCCCAAGATGAACCTTTGACAATCACTTACAAGAAAGTTGCTTTTTAAGTGAATCACTTTTTGTAAAATAAGTGATGTTCACTTTTACAATAATGTTACTTTTAAATAGTACGGTAATAAATTAAAAGACTTAAGTGACTCACTTTTTTATTTTATTTTATTAAAGTGAGATGCACTTTTACAATAAGTAACTTGAAAATAGAAATTGCATGCACTAAAAAGTAACTTGATAAGACTTGAACTCAAGACTTACCAAGCAATAAAACAACTTTAAACCAAGTGAGCTAAGTTTAAAAGGTACATAAAAGAAGATAAAGAGGAAGGTTTTTTTTTTTTACTTTTCTCTCTCGGTCTTCATGCTCGCATTTTTTCCTGCAAATCACATAAAACCGAAAAACAAACAACAAAAAAAGTTTTCAACACAATGGGGTTAGATCTTGGTTAGCTTACTTGGAAAGTCTACGTTTTCAAGTTTTCTCGTTGTTTCTGATTTGCTGTGATCGCACAAGGTGCACGACAAAGAGCATACGTAGCCGAGAAGACAAGAAAAAAAACTTTCCCTTTCTGTTTCTGATTCGCCACGATCACGCAAGGTGCACGGCAAAGAGCATACGCAGCCAGGGAAGGAAATAGTCCGAGACTAAAAAAATAAGGATCTAATAATAAAACTGATAAAATATGAGATATTTTAAAAAAAATTAAACAAATCCGTCACTGTAACATTATATCTTCAGATTTGCCAAAATGGGTGTTTCTGGATCAAATGGAAACGATTTTCGATGAAACGAAAACTATTTCCCAATGGAACAACGCTCCAGACGCAATGGAACAACTCCCATAGCCTACAAATGCACATAAAATCCAGAACCATAAACCCTTTCAAAGTTTCGGCAACACCGGTTCCAGATCTTGATAAAAATCGAAAGCAGTTCTTCATAAACGCTCTGATACAATGTTCGGGTGCACAAGGTACTCCCAAAAGACCGAGCACCTAGAGAAACCACTTCACACAAACATATCACAGATCAATACACCGATGTTTGTCACGTGGTTAAAATCCTTGAGAGGGAAATAGTCCATGGCCCCAGCCAAATAGCTACTTGGAGCAATTTATTATGCAAAAGAAAGAAAGTTACATATAAGCTTCTCATAATCGATCAACAAGCCAAGGACCCTCCATGATCTTTAAATAGAGATCATGGACCAATCGGGTGTTAAGCCACAGATCAATGGTAGGTATGATCTAAGAGAAGTTGAACCGTCGGATCACTTTATGTTTAGAACATATCGTGACCGTCGGATTAGAATATTTACAAATGCATACTAAAGAAACACACTTTACCTAATAGATATATTACACAAGTTGATCTTAACTAACTCCTAAGTGTCTAAATATCCTAACAGTAATAAATAAGCCCGCAGGGGCATAAACAAGGGTTGAAACTTCAAGTATGATACTAGACAAATATATCATACATTTTTGAAAGGTAATGCCACAACGAACTAGTTTCATGACAATTGCTATTTCCTACACCTTGTGAGTACTTAGTTTCATTTCGCTCATGCAGTTGCTTTGGGGAAGGCCCCCCTCATGGAAATACATGAGCTTATAAATAGTTTAAGTTGTTTAGATGCGTGCTTAATTACATAAAGAATTGTTGTTTGAAATCATATTCAATTTTTATTCATGCTCTGTTTCTTGCATCCATGCTTTGTTTCCAGTAGTGTAGAACAATAGACACTGTAGTGTTATTTAATATTTCCTATAACTTCTTGTAGGTTACTTTATGCAAATGAGTTTTAAAAGTCACGGTTCTTTTGATTCTTTCCAACATTATGTATATGTGAGTTAGAATAAGCTACATTTCTTTTATATGCTTTCTTAGATCCATTTCATGCCAATGCGAATTATAGTAGTTATGTCATTTACATGTTTTTGAGTAATTTGTTGTATTTTCAACTAGATAGATATGTTATATGCTTTATTAATGCTTTTGCTTAATTGCAGAGTTTTGAATTAGTGATTGAGTAGATGAGTGTTATCCTTATTTATTTTTTGTTTAGTTTATGCATGCTGCGATTAAATTAGTATTTTGTTTTTCAAATTAGAACCATTTTATTTTGCAGCAGAATAGAAGCTCTTAGTAATCGCACATACAATTCTAGTACCTCTTAAGATTGTACGTTCCTGGGTTGATAAATAAAGTAGAACCTTTATTTGTAGCCTTTAATGGGTATCATATTAGAGAACCTACACTTTTTGGCTCCATTTCCGGGGAGGTGCTAAACACTAAGAAAAAAAGTATTATTTTTAAACAAAAAATAAATTGAAAACAAAAATGCCAACCCCCTATAACATGCATGCCTCCATGATGAAGGGATGTGTTTCGATGCTTTCTACCCAATATCCCTATAAATATACCAGTTCCCAAAGACCCCATATTTAGTGCTTCCAACATTGAAGAATATTTTGAAGAAATTGAAAATCCCTTTGGAGAGTTCAAAAACCCTATTGCTAGCAATGAACTAGATCACAAGGATGAGGATTCAGGAAGAACAACTACAAATATTTGAGTTTCCCATCTGAGGAACTAATGATCAAGATCAAATGAAAATATAAACCCTATATTCCTACCAACCTTTCATGGCCTAACTTTCGAATACCTGGATATTCTTTTATTCAAATTTGAAGTAGTCTATAAAACCTATGACTACTCCTTATATTACAAGAAACTTAGACTATTCCCATCCACTGTGAGAGATATAGCATTAAGATGGTTTATGAGCCTAGAAGGGATTAGTATCTTCTCATGCTATTAAATGAAACGAACCTTTCTAGAGAAGTATAGGGATTACTATAAAGCAAAAGACACTAGAGATGAAATCATGGGGAAAATGAGTCTCTAGAGGGCTATGAACAAAGGTTTCAATTAAGCTACAAAAGATCCCACAAAAGCACCTTAGATGAGGAGTCTTTAAAATTGGTACTCCCTCGAGGGGTAAGTGAGGACCAAATGGACATATTAAATCTTATAGCTAATGGGGACATATTCCAACATGACTACGATGATATTACAGATCTTCAAAAACTATTCTAGGTTTGTTAGTAAAAAAGGAAAAATTAGTAGTATTACTCTCCCTCACCCAACTAAATACACAAACTCAAATATTACTAAGTCCGATTTGGGAATTATGCTAGATGATATGAATATTGATACTCCCCAATCTCTTGCAATGCAATTAGACACCATGCATCTTAAAAGAAAACAAGAGGAGGTTGCACAAGCCCTGGTTGTGTTTTGTCCAAAGTGAAGAAAGAAACATGAAAAGGGTGATTTCCCATTAAATACGGTATATGTATGCATCCCACGTGAAGAAAACCATCCAATAGACAAATTTCCACTTTTACCCTCCTACAAAGTAGCTATGCAAGGCTAAGGGTCAGGGGATCTACCAGAATATTTATATTTTGTAAATCAACGGAGACCTAATTTCTCAAGGCCATTTCAACCACATAGCCATCCCTATTTCAACTTATATCCAAACACATACCAACCACTTAATTAGGCACAAATTGTGCAAGTAACATGGCTAGAACAAGCATACAAAAACTAATGGAAAAATACTCAAAATATGTATGCTCCACCTTATCCCCAACCCTATCATCAGTACCACTAGTACCGCCATAATCAACAATACCCTAGAAAATTTCCATAGCAAAATCAATACCCTTCCTCATCCAATTGGAGGCCCTAATAGCCCTAACATTTAATTCCTCCACCACAACAACCACCAATAGCACCTCAAATTCCAGCTCAACTCGAACTAAACCCTAACAACAATAGGAAATCCCAACAAGTGTATAACAATAACATGTTCTATTTTCTTACTTATCTTGTGGAAGCCCAAGATTTAGATGAGGTGAAATTGCAGTTCAGAAAGGTAGTCCACAATACTACACCCCCACCTATTGTGGAAGATAATAAAAAAATTTGAGATACATTTCCCATGGATGTGGATTTGGATGAGGAATAAAATGTTGAGAAGGATCTCCCATCACATACTGTGCGAAACCCCCCATTTCTTGAAAGGATGAAAAATAGAGTTAAGGTTGACACATAAAATTCTATGATTTATGAATTGTAACACTTGAACTTACAAATTCCACTTATCCAAGTCATCAAGGAAGTACCCATATGTAATAAGTTCATCAAAGAAAGATGCATCAAAAGAACTGGAAGAAGAAAGAGATCCTCCTACAATCAATGTTGTAAGGAAACTTGTAGATTTGATGTTGGGAAATATTGTTAACCCTAACCTCTTAGATCCAGGAAGCTCAATAAATAGTCAATGCTTGTATTAACCAAAATTTGATACAAAACACCCTCATTGACATAGGGGTAGCAATCAATGTAATGACCATGGACACAATGATGGCCTTAAATTTGTAACTCTCACTCAGGTAGGAAGCCATAGTGCTTCAACTAACATACACTTCAACTATACGACTAGAAGGGTTATCAAATGACATCATCATTACAATAAAATCATGGGACTACACTGTAGATTTCGTGGTTCTGCAAGTCAAAATGAAACTTAGTGGCTATCCTCTTATCCTCAATATACCCTAGCTAGCAACAATAGATGCATACATTGGCTGCAGAACAGGGGATATGATCATAATTGGTGGATAGTACAAATAGAAAATCATCATTTATCCTCCTGCTAAACCTTATATTGACCCATAAGATCCTATTTTCTTGGAGTATGATGACAGTTATGATCAAACAATTTTTCTAGTCCTTTGCATAAACACAATACTTGCATTCAGGAATGAAGATGAGGACACAATTTTGCAATTTTTTTTGCAAAATATTTATAATAACACTGACATACTTGAAGAGATTTTTGTAGCAGGTGAAGCAGAAGAAATGATAGTTACTCCTAAATACCTAGAAGCAATATGGAAGAGGGTATTCTCTACAGAACAAAATCCTACCACTATTAAGATAATGGAGATTGTCCTTGGAAAATATTTGAAGATTGACAAAAACTTGGAAGTAGATCAAGAACATTATCTGATTAAGGTACTTATCCACTGTAGTGCAAACTTTTCTTGGAGTTACACTAACATGAAAGAGGTACACCCAAAATTATTCAAACACCATATATATATAAAATAATATGCTATCCCAATAAGGTAACCATAGAGGAGGATGAATCCAACATTGAAGGATATTGTCAAGAAAAAGTTACAAAATATACTAGATGTTGGTTTTTTCTATCCCATCTTTGATAGTGATTAGGTGTCTCCTTTGGTAATAGTATCAAAGAAAGGGAAAAATCTAGAGAATATGTGTGGACTATAGGGAACTTAACAAGGCAACAAAAAATGACCATTTTAGGCTCTACCTTTCATTGATAAAGTATTGGATACCTTGTATGCATTTTTTTTTCTCATTTTTGGATGTCTTCAGTGGGTATAACCAGATCGAGATCAACCTAGAGGAATTAGGACAAAACAACTTTCACCTGTCCATGGGGAACATTTGAATACTGACTACTTCCATTCAAGCTATGCAACACTCCCGCAACTTTTCAAGGAGTTGTCATGAGTATATTTGCATATTTTGTCCATGATATCATGGAGATCTACATGGACGATTTTACACCCTACGAAAAAATCCAACCCCCTATAACATGCATTCCTCCATGATGAAGGGATGAGTTTGGATGCCTCCTACCCAATATCCCTATGAATAGACCAGTTCCTAAAGACTACATATTTATTTCTTTCGACATCAAAGAATATTTTGAAGAACTTGAAAATCCTTTTGTAGAGTTCAAAAAAGCTATTGCTAGCAATGAATTAGATCACAAGGAAGACGAAGAACAACTGCAAATATTTGAGTTTTCCATATGAGGAATCAATGATCAAGCTCGAATGAAAAATATAAACCATATATTGCTACCAAGCTTTCATGGCATAACTTCTGAGTACTTGGATACCTTTTTATTCGAATTTGAAGTATTCTATAAAACCTATGACTACTCCTTAGATGACCAGAAAATTAGACAATTCCCATCCACTTTGAAAGATCTATCATTAAGATGGTTTATGAGCGTAGAAGGGAATAATATCTTCTCATGGTATTAAATGGAACAGACCATTCTAGAGAATTATAAGGATTACTGTAAAGAAAAAAATACCAATATGAAATCTTCAGGATGTTGCAAGGGGGAAATGAATCTCTAGAGGAATATGAACAAAGGTTTCAATTAAGCTACAAAAGAACCCACAATTGCACCTTAGATGACGAGTCTTTAAAATTGGTAATTCCTCAAGGGGTAATTGAGGACCAAATGGAAATACTAAACCTTCTAGCTAATGGGGACATGTTCCAACATGAATATGATGATATTACAAATCTTCAAAAACTATTCTAGGTTTGTTAGTAAAAAAGGGAAAATTAGTAGGAGTACTCTCCTTCACCCAACTAAATCCACAAAATCAAATCTTACTAAGTCCGATTTGGGAATTATGCTAGATGATATGAAGATTGATACTCCCCAATATGTTGCAATGCAATTAGATGTCATGCATCTTAAAAAAAAACAAGAGGAGGTTGCAGAAGCCTTGGTTGTGTTTTGTCAAAAGTGCAGAAAGAAACATGAAAAGGGTCAATGCCGATTAAATACGGTAGATGTATGCATCCTATGTGTAGAAAACCATACAATAGATAAATGTCCACTTTTACCCTCCTACAAAGTAGCTATGCAAGGCCAAAGATCATGAGATCTACTGGAACACTTATATTTTTTAAATCAACATAGACCTAATTTCTCAAGGCCATTTCAACCACATAACCAGCCCTATTTCAATCCATATCCAAACACATACCAATCACCTAATTAGGAACAAATTGTGCAAGTAACATGGCTATCACAAGCATATAAAAACTAATGGAAAATTTCTCAAAATATGTATGCTCCACCTTATCTCTAGCCCTATCATCAGTACCACCAGAATCAACAATACCCTAGAAAATTTCTATAGCAAAATAAATACCCTTCCTCATATAATTGAAGGCCCTCGCAGCCCCAAGCTTTAATGCCTCCACCACAACAACCACTAAGGGCACCTTAAATTCTAGCTTAACCTGGACTAAACCGTAATAACAACAAGCAATCCCAATAAGTGTATAACAATGATATGTTCAAGTTTCTTACTTATGTTGTGGAAGCCCTAGATTTAGATGAGGTGAACTTACATTTCAGAAAGTTAGTCCACAATCATACACCCCCACCTACTATGGAAGCTAATAAAAAAATTTGAGATACACAACCCATGGATGTGGATTTGCATGAGGAAGAAAATGTTGAGAGGGATCACCCATCACATACTGTGCGAAACCCCCTATTTCTTGAAAGGATGAAACATAGAGTTAAGGTTGACACATAAAATGCTATGATTTATGAACTGTAACACTTGAACTTACAAATTACACTTATCCAAGTCGTCAGGGAAGTACCCATATGTAGTAAGTTCATCAAAGAAAGATGCATGAAAAGAGGTGGAAGAAGAAAGAGATCCTCCTACAATGAATGTTGTAGGGAAACTTGTAGATTTGATGTTGGGAAAGATTGTTAATCCTAACCTCTTAGATCCAGGAAGCCCAATAGTCAATTCCTGTATTAACCAAAATATGATACAAAACACCCTCATTTACCTAGGGGTAGAAATCAATGCAATGACCATGGACACAATGACAGCCTTAAATTTGCAACCCTCACTCAAGTAGGAAGCCATAGTGCTGCAATTAACATACACTTCAACTGTACAACTATAAGGGTTATTAAATGACATCATCATTACAATAGAACTACAGGAATACATTGTATATTTTGTGGTCCTGTAAGTCAAAATGAAACTTAGTGGCTATCCTCTTATCCTCGATAGACCCTAGCTAGCAACAACATATGCATACATTGGATGCAGAACAGGGGATATGGTCATAACTGGTGGATATTCCAAATAGAAAATAATCATTTATCCTCCTACTAAACCTTCTATTGACCCATAAGATCCTATTTCGTTGGAGGATGATGACAATTATGATCAAACAATTTTTCCAATGCTTGAAATAAACACACCACTTGCACTCAGGAATGAAGATGAGGACAATTTTTTCAAAATATTTATAATAACACTTACATACTTAAAGAGGTTTTTGCAGTAGGTGAAGCAGAAGAAATGATAGATACTCTCAAATACCTAGAAGCATTGTGGCATAGGGTATTCTTTGCAGAACAAAAGCCTACCACTTTTAAGATAATGGAGATCGTCCCTGGAAAATATTTGAAGATTAACAAAAACTTGGAAGTAGATCAAGAACATTAGCTGATTAAGGTCCTTATGGACTGTAGTGCAACCTTTGCTTGTCGTTAGACTAACATGAAAGAAATACATCCAAAAATACGCAAACATCACACACACACACACACACACACACACACACACACACATATATATATATATATATATATATATATATATATAT
>LPNX010240229.1:711847-755117 GCA_001517045.1 Pseudotsuga menziesii
ACAGTGAGCAGGTGTCTCCTCTGGTAATAGTATCAAAGAAAGGGGAAAAAATGGAGAATATGTGTGGACTATAGGGAACTTAACAAGGCAACAAAAAAGGACCATTTCAGGATCTACCTTTCATTGATAAAGTATTGGATACCTTGTCTGAATTTTTTTCTCATTTTTGGATGTCTTCAGTGGGTATAACCAGATCCAAATCCACCCCGAGGATTAGGGCAAAACAACTTTCACCTGTCCCTACGGAACATTTGCGTACTAACTACTTCCATTCCGGCCATGCAACACTCCTGCAATTTTTCAAAGAGCCGTCATGATTATATTTGCAGATTTTGTCCATGATAGCATGGAGATCTACGTGGATGAATTTACACCCTATGGATAATTTTTTCAGCAAACATTGGATAACGTAGATGATTTCCTAGAGAAATGTATAGAAACGAGTTTATGTTTAAGCAATGAGAAATGTGATATGCTGATGAATGTGGGAATAGTATTAGGGAACCATATATATGCACAAGGAATTCAAGTTGATCAAGCTAAGGTTGAAGTATTTGAAATTTTCCTCCACCAATAAAGTAGAGAGATGTAAGAAGCTTTCATGGCCAAACATGCTACAACAGGATATTCTTTGAGGGATTCAATAAAATAACAACTCCCATGTTCACACTAATAACAAAGGACACATATTTTGAATGGAAAGATTAGTGCATGGCAACATTTGAGTAACTTAAGGAGAAGATAACTACAACTCTTGTACTTCAAGGACCAAATTGGAGTATACCATTTCACATCCTCTCAGACGCCTCTAAAAAGGCTACTGGAGCAGTCCTGGGATAATAGGAGGATAAGTAACCCTATGCAATTTACTATATCAACCAAAAATTGGGTGGTGTTGAGCTCAAGTACACAATGACAGAGAAAGAATTTTTCGTTGTGACTTAATCCACCAACTTAGTTTAGACACTATATCACAAGGTACCCAGTAAATGTGCACACTGACCACTCAACAATAAGGAATTTAATGAACAAACCTAAACCAATGCTAGAGTCATTAGGTGTCTGTTGCTTTTACAAGAATATGACATCACAATTTTAGACAAGCCAAGGAAACATAATATTGCTGCATACTTTCTATCAATACTAACCCATGTTGTAGACAAAGATTTAATCGATGATGCCTTCCTAAATGAGAATTTGTTTTCCATTTCAATTGAAATTCCATGGTATTCTGATTTAGAGAACTTCCTAGACTCTGGGAGGTTCCCACGACACTTTAATTACAAACTTAGATGTAACATCATAAGGATGAGTGCAACTTATACATGGATCCAAGGATTTCTATTAAAAAAGGGACCAAACCGTATTTTAAAAAGATGCATAAGGGAATATGAAGTTCATGATATACTCCATGCTTGCCACAATGAGCCAAGTGGGAGCCACCACGGAACAAAAACTACAATGTTAATGAAAAATATCAGCTATTGTGGACAAAGGTCGTTTCCCTAGTATGAATTGTTTTGATCTAGAACAAAACACATTACAATACAAAGAAACTTTCCATAGAAATTTAGATTACTTGAATTAACCGTTCTCATACCTTTTAACGGGAAGATATGAAGGTTTGAACTCTGTTGTGTTAGAGATATGCAATGAATGAACTTGCAATAGACACAAAAGGAAAAACACCACATGAGAGTAACAAGATAATCTATATTTCTATGTCGATGACCAAGGAGAAAGATAATGAACAAAGCATTATAATGAGATATATAATGTTTATGGGACAGAAAAAATAATGTTTGTATTAATAATCAAATAGGGAGAGATCACTACCAAACCTTGGTGTTCGCGCTTCTACCAATGGAACCTTGCCTCAAGCTTCACCTTGCCTCTAATGACTCTAAGAAGGTCTAGGATTATTTGGCCAGAGTCTTGATACTTTAACACAATCTTCCTCCCTTATTTGGTGAGCCACTATTTAAAGGCCATAATCGATAGAATGGGTTGAGGATTCAACGGAGAAGGTTGTGTGATCATCCCAAGGATAGGGGAATTCGATCTCCACTTGCCTAGATTGTTAGGGATGAAGTTCCATGAAGGTTCCTTTAGGAAACTTCTCGAAACTTATTCTTTTTACCTTTTTAAGTCGAGCACCGCACTTTGCATAAGGGTAACTAGCGGTGTTGAAGGGAACTACTTGTTGCAAGAAGGAAACAAGTAGCAACACCGCTCCTTGCCAATGAGCAAGGTGCATTTCCAGCTTGAACACCGCCTATTGTCCATTGACAAGGCGGGATGGTGGCTTAGACCAAGAGAAAATAAAGAAATAAGCCTTGTTTCTCCATTCTTTCATTTCATCATCCACAAATAAGCATGTAAGCATCTTACATACTTAAATCGAGATCAATCAAACACAAACTCAAGGAGCTAAGCGAATCAGCCTCATCCTTAATTTTGCCACTCTGATTAAAAAATTATATGATTTCCACACTCCTTTGGAAGACCATAGCTAAATGTAGAAGATAATGGGATAAGGTTTGAAATGAAGACTTCCCTCCATGTATCACCACGTAAAAGGAAATAAAAAAGAAGAGGGAAGATTTAATATATATTTTTTTAAAAACTCGTCCCTAATGTATAGGAAACAACTCAGACCTAATGAGTTCCTTAATGAGCCCATGAGAAAAATGAGAAAAGGTAAAAGGCAAAATAAAATAAAATTTAATATATATATTTTTAAAAAGTTGTCCCAAAACAACTCAAACCTAATGCGTTCCTTAATGAGCGCATGTGAAAAATGAGAAGTAAAAGGAAAAAGGGCAGATTTAATATTTATATTTTTAAAAAGTTGTCACTTGTCCCTAGTGTATAGAAAATGCGTTCCTTAACGAGCCCATGCGAAAAATGAGAAAAGGTCAAAAGGGAAGATTTAATATATATATTTTTAAAAGGTTGTCCCAAAACAACTCAAACCTATTGCGTTCCTTAATTAGCCCATGCGAAAAATAAGAAAGGAGGAGAGAATATATATATTTTCTTTGTTTATAAATTTTTATTTATTCATTTATTTTAAAATCAGGCACTTTAAGGGTTTATAGTTCGAGAGGAACTTTATCTTTGCAAGGATCATCAAGCAGATAGTGGAGATACATGTCGTTACCAGAAATTTGGGGTGCAATGGAATGGTAGATTTCGTTGTAGCGCTGAAAGCGTTCAAGCGATGTGAATCGACAACTAGGTCTGCCCAGAAATCATAAGAAGCATTTTGGTACTTCCGAGGTTTGGAATTGAGTTTAGTGAGTTGTGTTAGATTCATGATGAAAAGCTTATAAATTACAGATGGGGTTGCTCACAAAATTATCATTTTCACTGAACCCTAAAATACGTGTGAAAACATTTTCTAAGGAAAGTCGAGATTCGATGCTTACAAATGGCTCACCCAAAATTAATTTCGTCAGCTTCCCCATTTTCTATGTTATATATCCTTCCAGTCCATAGTAGGGATTAACACAAGATATCGTCGGTTAAAATATTTTATCCCTTGAACTAGGCCAATTGATCACTTGGTGCACCTCCTACTCGATAGTGGTCGAAGGATCGAGTTGTGCTCGAAAATTGCTCTACGTCCACCGATGAGAAATAAACGTTCTATAAAGATAGTCTGAAATGAGAGCAAGTCTTAATATGAGAAAACACCACTTACAAATGAGGTACAAGGATAACTCCTATGGTTCATTGGGCCTCCCATTCGCAACTCGAATAAAGTTGCGATGTGCATTAGCCATGCAAGGCTTCAATGGTCATTGAAAAAAAATTCCAAAAGGTGTTATGGACACAAGAGGGAAATCGTCAAGTCATGACATAGATCAAGGTATAGTGGCTTATCTCAACTCGATTGTTTCCATACAGTTGGGAAGGCATAATCTCAAACAAATATTGGGAACCAATGATCATGAACTGCACATAGGAGACTTGGGAGCACCATAAAAGATCAAGAAACTAAGACTTCAACAAATCACATGAAAGAAAGCTTCTAGTAGAGGGTAAAACAACTAGATTCTGGATTACTCATTCAAGAATGATAGTGATATTTAACAAAAACATCGTGAAGGTTTCATGATAAGCCCTGGTTTTGGTAGGTAAAAGTCATATCCAAAGCATAAAAATGGAGGAAAAGGAGCACTGTTTAATTGATGGTTTACATATTTTGAGGTTGTTTATGTTTTTAACAAATAGAATAATGTTAATTGAGGTTTACATATTTTGAGGTTGTTTGTGTTTTAACAAATAGAATAATGTTAATTGAAGTGATTAACCTTTTTCCTATTTCATTTACTTTAGTTTTTGTTTAAAAAGAGTAAACTAATATATGGAATTAGTGCGTGAATGACAAATATAAGAAACATAGAGTTACAATTGAAGACAAGTCCCAACTTTGATGAAAAGATGGGGTTGCAACTGAATTCTGCCAACAAAGGGAAATCAATATTGGGAATTCCATATATTAACGAGGAGAACCTATACAACTGAGTAGAGCGTTCAAGCAGGCCACCAACGCATCAAATATCCGAGATACTAACCACTACTGGTCACCTCCAAAATTTTAGGAGAAGAGACTCAATTGTAATCAAGCTTTATACTTGAGTTAGATCTTGTATATTTTTTTTAAGGTCTTTTTATGGTTTTTCTAATAAATAAGCCAGTAGGGGCATAAACAAGGGTTCAACCTTCGAGTATGATAGTAGACAAATATATCATACTTTTATAAGTTTTTATTTGTGATACATTTTTTAAAGATAATGCCATACCTAACCAATTTCATTACAATTGCTATTTCCTACACCTTGTGAGTACTTAGTTTAATTTCGCTCATGTGGTTGTTTTGGGGAAGGCCCCCCTCAAGGAAATACATGAGCTTATAAATAGTTTAAGTTGTTTATATGTGTGCTTAGTTACATAAATAATTGTTGTTTGAAATCAGATTCAATTTTTATTCATGCTTTGTTTCTTGCATCCATGCTTTGTTTCCAGTAGTGTAGACCAATAGACAATGTAGTGTTATTTAATCTTTACTATAGTTTCTTGTAGGTTATTTTATGCAAATTAGTTATAATAGTCACGGTTCTTTTGATGATTTCCAACATTCTATTTATGTGAGTTAGAATAAGCTACAATTTTTTTATATGCTTTCTTAGATCCATTTCATGCTAATGCGAATTATAGTAGTTATGTCCTTTACATGCTTTTGAGTAATGTTGTTTTTTCACTTAGATAGATTTGTTATATGCTTTATTAATCCTTTAGCTTAATTACGGAGTTTTGAATTAGTGATTGAGTAGATGAGTGTTATATTAATTCATAAAGCCATCTTCCTTATTTATTTAGGTTTCCTTTATGCATGATGTGATTGAATTAGTATTTTTTTTTTCAAATTAGAACCATTTCATTTTGCAGTAGAATAGAATCTCTTAGTAATTGCACATACAATTCTAGTACCTCTTAAGTTTGTATGTTCCTAGGTTGATAAATAAAGTAGGAACCTTTATTTGTATCCTTTAATGGTTATCATATCAGAGAAACTCCACTTTTTGGCTCCGCTTTCGGAGAGATGCTAAACTCTAAGAAAAATAATAATTATTTTTAAACGAAAAATAAATTGAAAAAAAAACAAGCCAACCCCCTATAACATACATGCCTCCATGATGAAGGGACAAGTTTGGATGCTTTATACCCAATATACCTATAAATGGACCAGTTCTCGAAGACCCCATATTTAGTGCTTCCTCCACTGAC
Organism: Pseudotsuga menziesii; assembly: GCA_001517045.1. Lineage (NCBI taxonomy): Eukaryota > Viridiplantae > Streptophyta > Pinopsida > Pinales > Pinaceae > Pseudotsuga > Pseudotsuga menziesii. Next base: position 717,644 of record LPNX010240229.1, read on the forward strand.
GAGAATTTTGAAGAACTTGAAAATCCCTTTGTAGAGTTCGAAAACCCTATCGCTAGCAATGAACTAGATCACAAGGATGAGGAAGAACAACAACAAATATTTGAGTTTCCCGTCTGAGGAACTAATGATCAATCTTGAATGAAAAATATAAACCCTGTATTCCTACCAACCTTTCATGGCCTAACTTCCGAGTACCTGGATATTTTTTTATTCAAATTTGAAGTAGTTTGTAAAACCTATGACTACTGCTTAGATGACCAGAAACTTAGACTATTCACGTTCACTTTGAAAGATATAGCATTAAGATGGTTTATGATCCTAGAAGGGAATAGTATCTTCTCATGGTATTAAATGAAACAAACATTTCTAGAGAAGTATAGGGATTATTGTAAAGCAAAAGACACCAGAGATGAAATATTCAGGATGTTGCATGGGGAAAATGAGTCCCTAGAGGACTATGAACAAAGGTTTCAATTAAGCTACAAAAGAGCCCACAATTGCACCTTAGATGAGGAGTCTTTAAAATTGGTACTCCCTCGAGGGGTAAGTGAGGAACAAATGGAAATATTAAACCTTATAGTTAATGGGGACATATTCCAACATGACTATTATGATATTACAGATATTAAAAAACTATTCTAGGTTTGTTAGTAAAAAATAGAAAATTAGTAGGATTACTCTCCTTCACCTAACTAAATCCACAAACTCAAATATTACTAAGTCCTATTTGGGAATTATGCTAGATGATATCAAGATTGATACTCCCCAGTCTCTTGCAATGCAATTAGATGACATGCACAATCTCTATTATTAAATTTTGCATGGATATATTTAGTTAACTAATGCATGCTGATTGATGAACATTAAGCTCATCTTTACTTAACTGATTACATTCATTAATAGTTCAAGTGATGCTTTGATTGAGGCATTAATTGAGGCATTCATATTTTACTGAAGATTTATAACTTGATTTCACTCCTACATTTGCATGGACAATTTGAATTTCTCTTTCTCTATGCTTTTATCTCATTATCATTAAATAATTAATGCATGGTCCATATGTGTATTATTTATCCATCTTATCATAGCATACCCAGAAGAATTATTCCATACATACTGATGATCATATACATTACCCTAGGTCATATAGTCATATGCTAAATTAATTCACTCTCGGGGTAACTAATCCCTAAAGGAGACTTTTAGCACTCAGTGACCATGACTAGCAATATATCACATAGTATAACCACATGACTTGATACAACACAAGTCCATCTCCATAATTGGATATCCATTCTCATAGGGTACCGTCTATGAGAATCATTGACTTGATATAAAACAAGTCTAGACTTGATACAACACAAGTCCACAGTCCTGATTGAACACAAGACCAATCTTGATACACCACAAGAATCCAATATTGATACAACACAAGATTCCAATATTGATACAACACAATATCACATTACATGCATCCCACCTTAATACACAAGGACATATATAGGACTTGATACAACACAATGTCCTGACTTGATACCACATAAGTCCCTGACTTGATACAACACAAGTCTTCGAGAATGACCCTTGACGCTGTACAAACAACACTCTCTCTCAGTGAGGGATACATTCTATGATTTACCAAGAATTTCCTGTCGTACCAAGCTTATCTCGGAATTATCTCAACTTCATTATTGACAATGGCTTGTTCAAAATTTCTCAATCTTCTTATCAATATCTATGTATTGAAATTATATTTTTACATGAGCATGAATTCAATGAAGTAAAAATTCATCTCAATGTGTTCTATCATAACACACATGGTTTCTGAGAAAGATTGACTATTAACACCTAATAATTGTAGGCTTCAAGTATTTCACCTTAGTAGGTAGCATCCCAAGCTACACTACTCCTTAGCAGGTAGTATTATCTGTAAAATACATTTAGCTTATGTAGTACTAACCACAATACACATAGATAATACCAATCTATATAATAGGTCTATTATGTATCAAAATACAATAAATAACCTATTCTAATGTACCTCAAAGTTACTCAAACATGTGCTTATCCACAAGCATAAAAATACAACATGTATGCTTGGTACTTTAATATACCAATCAACTACTTATTCAAAGTAGCATCATCTAGATCCGATCCAGAATGCAGTTTCTATAAATTAGAAACTATGGATTTATATCCATCATAAAAAACACATTAAATGTGTAATTATCATGCAAAAATAAAGTTTTATTTTTTCTTTCAATCTTCAACATTTGTTGACTTCAAGATTATTCTACCATTTGAGGAAGTTCTTATTGATCTTTCTATTTTTTGTGTTGTTCTTCAAGTCTTGATCTCTTTCATAGTGATGTCATATCACAGTACCCCATATAGCCAACTACATGGCTATCTAACCTCTCAAAGAGGTTTTAACTGTCTTCCAACAGTTCAGAATAAAACTCTTCTTGAGTATCCAATAGTTTCTAAGACTTTGACCACGTCTCTGCTCAAGTGTATTTTCTCCACAAGATATCACATCCATTGGCTTCCCAAGTCATGTATCATGACTAACATGTTTGGGAACTTTTAGCTGCTACTTCCCGTGAAGCTACATCAATACTCCCTTTTCAACTAGAGGAGTCTTTCATATTATACCAAGATGTTCCAGACATAGTCTTAGTAAATATGTTGGAAATACTGCTCATCCGTGGATATGTACAGGAGTTACACAACTCCTTTCTAGACCATGTCTCAAATATAACTAACCAGGAACCTTGTAAAGTTTTACTGCTTTACAATATACTCTATCTGAACAACATCTTCGATGTAATCTTTCTCGATCATTGTACTAGTCAGAATCCATATATCCATGAAACTTACTTTCACTAACTGAGACATGTTTGATTCCACATACTTTTGTACCAAGTAGGTAACACAACACATGCTTCATTGTACGTGTCTATGTACTAACAATAAAGAATATAAATGATCTTGGGACCCGTATAGGTATATATTACATCTACGAGATCCTATAGATCTGAATAGGAATCAAATTTATCTTTATGTGTGTGATCATGGACTTATAGTCTAATGTTGTTGAATCCTTTCAAGAACTCTACTTAACATTTTCCTCAATTAGAAGAAAATATTTATCTAAATACTGTTACAAATCTAAACTTTAAGAATAATACAATATTCTTGCATATGGATTCCTTCTGAATATGAGTACCATAGATGGTTTCTACATAACAGGAGGTTAATTTAACTAGTTCCATTGGTTTTTCCAGGAGTTATCAAATCTAGCTTCTCCCTCTCAACATCTAGGATGTGGGAATCATAAATTTGAGTCCTCCATTGTAGAGAATAATACTCCTGTATATCTAACACATATATGAATATAATTAAGATTAATACATTACCTTTAAGAGTCTTTACATTTCTCAGAATAGAATTAGGTCTTATATTATGTCTTCTTCATAAGAAACATAGGAACCTCCCGATCTGCTCTCTTTCAGGATCAACCATTGGAATGAATCCATATTCATGTCATTCTTTACTTGTAGGTCAGGTCATATGAATTTTTCCTACAAGAAAAAATATTCTAATTGTTAGAACCATATCATACTCATGAATTTTATTCACATGAATATATACTGATAATAATTTACACAATTATGTACATATATTAATCGATTGTATTAACATAACTCATACTAATCTCATTCACTGATTTTAAGCTTTATATTAGTCTTATATCAGTCCCATATTAGTCCTATATCATTCCCATATCATAACTTTTGAATATTAATGCAACCCCATATTCATATAAAAATTTCAGCCTTGTATTCATCAAGCTTTATGCAGTCTTGTGTTCATAACTCATGAACAATCATGCAAAACTATATCTTGTATCTCATGAAATTTTTTATGAAGCCTTATATCAGTCCTACAGAAATTTATATCAGTCCTATATAAGTCTATATCAGTTTTATATCGATTCTATATAATGTGTCATAATATGGACTTCATGGGATCTACAACATGCCAAAAAAGACAGAAAACAATGTATATGCTCAACACAATTCCAAAGTCCAAGAATACAGGTCTCTATATGATAGTCATGAAACATAATAAATTTTTTTTTATATCTGATTTAGAACAGCATGTAATGATCAAAATATAAAGTACTTATCTTTTATTGATTTGTGTGGGATCCCACTTGATCTCCGCACCCTTGCAGAGAATACCAGAGTCCTACTTTATTTACTTGAATGGAAAAAATTCTTTGTAGTGAAAGGATTGGTACCTTTCTTAATTCTTTCCATGAGGATGATATTCTTCTATTTAGTGTATAGTACCTTGCTTTGGATGTTCCCATCTTCTTGGATCGAGGCCACCTTCTTGAAAATATTGGTGAGTGTACCAAAACACTCCCTTGCATTCTTCAACATAATGATCATGAACATGAGATTGTCCTTAACCGAATCGAAAATGATATGCTTGGCCTTTGCTTGATTCTTCTTGAAATTGATTCACCCTTCATTGGTGGTAGAATCCTCTACCACTATGGATACATAACCATCAAGGTCATGTTATTCAAGAATATTCAACACCCTTTCCTTCCATGTGTTGAAGTTGGAAGTACCTTCAAAGCGGTCTTTTGGACGAACATAGATTGATGTCATGGCTGCAATATTTTTCTCAACTCTTAAATATCTTTGCAGGATTATATTTCTACACAAAACTAAGCTCCTGCACAACCTATGCTCTGATACCATGTTGATATTTGATCAAAATCGGAGAAGCTTGAACTTTAAAACTTTTATCAATCAATTTCAGCACATAAGTATCTCATAAATCAGCCACATGTGAATCTCATAAATATATTAGCCACATGTAAATCTCACAAATATATCAGCCACATAAATCATCTTCATAAATCAACCCTAAAAATAAGCTCCATAAATCATCCATATAAATCAATCAAACATAAGAGACAAGATATACCCTGGGAAAACCCTCCAAAGACGGAGGATGAAAAACCCATCATATATTTGAGTATGATATATAGATTTGCAAAGAATGGTTTACAACACATAAGCATATTTCTCGATAATTGATATTACCATAGCAGTAGAAAGAAGAGATCCAATGTAACCCTGCAAAAACAACTATACACAACTATATTGAACTTGCATTATGCCTAGCATATTAAGAACAAGCTAAAAAATCTAGCATGCAGAAGGTAGTGCATAGGAGGCCCAATAAACAAACTGAGAGCATCACATGGTGAATTCACAAGAAGGAGATAACTAGAACTCCCTTCATGCAAATATTAGCGCCCTTCCTTTCCTCAATTAGCTTTAACTGGATGTTCACTGTCTTGAACTTAAAGTGAAATGACTTGAAATGAATGTTAATTGACTTGAACTGAATGTTAACCGACTTGAACTAAATCTTAACTTAATTGAATTAAATGTTAATTGACTTGAACTGAATGTTAATTTACTTGAACTGAATGATATCTGTCTTGAAATGAATGCTAACTTACTTGAACTGAATGCTAACTGACTTTAGCTGAATGTTAACTTAACTTGAACTGGATGTTAATTGGCTTAAACTGAACTCAATCTTTGACTAACTATTGATCACTTAGTTAACATGATAACTTAATTGTCATCATTTCTTAACTCTTAGTTCCATCCATGCACAATTTCTATTATTAACTTTTGCATGGATCTAAGTTAGTTAACTGATGCATGCTGATTGATTAACATTAAGCTCTTCTTTACTTAACTGATTATATTCATTAATATTTCAATTGATGATTTGATCGAGGCATTGATTGAGGTATTCATATTTTACTAAATCTTTATAAATTGATTTCACTCAGACATTTGCATGGGCAATTTGAATTTCTCTTTCCATATGATTTTATCTCATTATCATTAAATAATTAAGACATGGTCCATATGTGTATTATTTATCGAATCATATCATACTCAAAATGATTATTCCATACATATTGATGATCATATATATTACATTGTGCTGTATATTCATATGCTAAAGTAATTCAGTCTAGGGGTAGCTAAGCCCTGCATGAGACTTATAGCACTCAGTAACCATGACTAGCAATATATCACATAGTATAACCACATGAATTGATACAACACAAGTCCATCTCCATAATTGGAGATCTATTCTCATAGGGTAAGTCTATGAGAATTGTTGAATTGATATAACACAAGTCTAAACACAAGTCCGTAGTCTTCATACAACACAAGACTCCAATCTTGATACAACACAAGATTCCAATCTTGATACAACACAAGATCACAATACATGCATCCCACCTCAATACATGAGGACATATATAGGACTTGATTCAACACAATGTCCTTACTTGATACGACACAAGTCCCTAACTTGATACAACACAATGTCCTTACTTGATACCACACAAGTCCCTAACTTGATACAACACAAGTCTCAAAGAATGAATCCTGATGCTGTACAAACAACACCATCAACATCACCACCGCGTATAGCAAGAGAATCTAACCACTATTGACATAAAATCTAAAGGCATATTTCACTACATCACTATTCCACATACCAAAACTATCATGACTAAATAGGTTAAGGTACACATTTCTATATAATTCATATCAATTCGTTAAATATGTTAAGAAACCTCTCACATCGGCCGCTCAAAATAATGATTGTGTTGAGGACAATATGTATAGTTGGGGGGGGGGGTGTTGTCATCATGAGGAGCAATATGAAATGCACATGTTGTTAAAATATTACCATGAGTGACACATATTAATGCATGTGAATCTAGTCATAATTTCCATTAAAGGAGATATGCCAAAAATCCATTTCCCATCAGCCAGAGGTACTACTTTCCATATCAATATAGTCACCACCCTCCAAACCAATAATAATCCAGAAAGCATGTGGGGAAACTATTTGTCATAAAATGAAAGGCATGTGCGGAAGCCATTTGAAACAAGAAAAGTGGTAAGGATGGATGGAATTTGAATTAAAAATTATGGGGAAGAAGTAGTAGTTCAACAATTAGTTGACAAGTAGAAGAGACAAATAGATTTATAGGTGGATAACATCGAAAGTTATGGGTAAGTTTTCAATCAGTTTAGCTGAATTACATCATTTCTTGTGAATTTTGAAACCTTTGTACCACTACTATCGATTAAAAGCATAGTTTGTGCACCAGACCTACATTCTAACAATCCACTATTACTATCAAGAAAACAAAAAAGATAGCTAGCTTCAAGAACAACTAGCCAATTGATCCATAAAATTTTTATGAAAACCTAGAGGTGTTATAATTTTTTAGAAATGTTGGGTGGATGACTTACTTTGCTAAGTTAGATGGGTATGACCAAGAATTTTCCCTTGAATTTGATATAAATTTGCAACAGTTGGGTGATAATGAATTTGTCACTAGAGTGAAGGGATTGATAATCCCCCTCAATGAGCCTAGTATAGTGGAGTATACTGGGATTAATGCAGGACAACCTTGGAGCAAGGACGATAAAGAACCAACAAATAAATACAAGCAGGAGTTTTTAAATAAGGGGAGTTATATGAGGAGGATATGAATGAAGTAAATAGAGACACTTCTCCCAGAACTTGAAGGGAGGTAGAGGCGTATATCATTAGATATATCACATGCACTGAGAGGTTAATCTAGATTCATGTATTCCACTTCAGAATGCTACCTTGCTAAGACATCGATCCCATCTAAAAGAAGAGGAGAATATAAACATTCCACATTGCTGTTAGATTAATTATGGGAAATGGCTTAGAAGGTGAAGCATGGAAAGATTGATGCCTTATCCCACCATTGTCTCATCAGTTTAATCATCAACACTGAGCTAAAGGCGCATATTCCTCAACTATCCTAGGAAGAATTTGTTATTTTTGCAGAAGATGTGCAGTTGATGAGAAATCTAGGATCTACGCTTGTATCTTATTTGGACTAAGTATGGAAACAACGATAATATCATCTAGAACCCCATCCTAATTGCTACAAAATAAGGGAGCAAAAGGGGCCTCTGTCACCACTAGAGTGAAGAGAAAAATTCAGTTAGAAAAATGATGAGGCTTACCTAGTCATTGGCACCTTAGTTGAGATGGGGATGCTTGGTTCCACCTCATCTAAGGAAAGGAAGACCTCCTATTCCCAGGTGTATGAGTTTTGAAGGCTTTAATGGAAACTAAACACACATGATTGAGCCTTAGAAGAATGATAGAATGTATATGAAGAGAAGGAGAATGGTAAGGGAAATTCTGTGAACCCATCCCTAATCAAGATTGATGATAATGTAGATTAGTAACATCCATCAGGGAAGGAAGAAACAATGCCAACAACATATCCTCAATTCCAAAGTACAATGATGGAGCCGAAATAGGTAAAATAAGATTTGGCAAAACTAAAATCCATGGCATATTCCTCGATAGATACCCTATAGAATGACGAAGAGGAACTATCCATTGAAGTAGCTATGTTACAAGAGAAAATGCAAAATTTGAAGGTCCAACACTCGGATAATAAAAAATGGCTTGAGTAGAGAAATAAGGAACTCAACAAGAAGTGGAGAATTGTAAGGAGGAAATAAAATTTGAAATAAAAAAATAGAAGATTTGGATGGAACTATGAACAAAAATACCCAACTCTATGAAGAAATCATTGGTTCTAGGACTCCATGTAAAGTATAAGCAATTTTCCTAAGAGAAAGGTGTTGTAAGTATCAACTATACCAGCTTAAGAAACAACTTCTCTACAACTTCGTAACTCCGAAAGACTTTGTGGAAGCTTGCCAAGATAGTTCCGAAGAGAAAAAATATTTGCTAAGTGAATTTTACATGTATAATTTTATTCTTCATCATCTTTATAGATGGTCCCCAATTCCATATGTAGGGGATGTTCAACTGAGAGCTCTTAGGTCTTGGTTGAACACTAAATTGGAAAGGGATCAAGATATAGATCTCTATAATATAGAGGAGTGGAAAAATGGAATATGGATACGAGTTGAGACTTCCAACCTTGACATGACCATACGGGGCCATAAAACCTTGAATGTTGATTAAGACTTGATTCCAATTCCGAAGAAAAAAAAAAGGAGGGAATCATTCCTTGTGATCAAATTCTGGAGGGGATAAATGAAGATGCTATCAATGAAAATGAAGTGAGATGGGTGGGGTTATTAGAGGACTTGAAACACAAGGAGCCTCACTCCCTAAACAATTTAAAAATTTCCCTATTTAGAGCCTAGTTATATAAACTGGCATTGTAGAGAAAGGGGCTTGATTGGATAGGCCTTAGGATGAATCCACCATCATTACTCCCTCTCAGTAACACCTAGGAAATTGATGAAGAAACAAAGAAAGCAAATTGGGAGTAGGTGGAACAGAGTTTGGGATACTATAAGCAGGGATAAGTTTTGAGAACCATTGCTTATAATGGAAGGGAGACGTGAGTAGAGGAAGAAAATTCCACAGTTCCATAATGATAAATTGCATAGGGACATGCAATCCCTTTAGTTGGGGAGAGTGACGAGCCCCAATTTTGGTAGGTAAAAGTCATATCCTAAGCATAACAATCAAGGAAAATGAGCACTGTTTAAAGGATGGTTTACATATTTTGAGGTTGTTTATGTGTTTAACAAATATAATGCTGCCGATCGAAGTGCTTAGCCTTCTTCCTATTTGATTTACTTTAGTTTTTGTTAAAAAAAGTAAACTAATATAAGGAATTAGTTTGTGAATGCCAAATGCAGGAAATCACAAATGCAAGAAACATAGACTTACAATTGGAGGCACATCCTAGTTTTGATGAAAATAAATGGTTGCAACTGAAGTGTACCAACAAAGGGAAATCAATATTGGAAATTCTAGAGATTAATGAGGAGAACCTATACAACCGAGTAGAGCGCTGAAGAACATCACCAATGCAAAAAATATCTGAGATATTGACCACTATTGGTCACCTCCAATATTTTAGGAGAAAATGCTCAATTGTTACCCAACTTTATACTTCGGTTAGATCTTTATACGTTTTTTTGTGTCTTTAAGGGCTTTTGTAATAAATAATCCCGCCGGTCATAAACCAGGGTTCAACCTTTGAGTATTATAGTAGAAAGATACAACATACTTTTATAAGTTTTTGATTTGTGATACATTTTTTGAAGATAATGAACAACAAACCAGTTTAATGAGAATTTTGTATTTCCTACATCTTCTGAGTACTTAGTTTCTTTTCTTTCTTGTGCTTGCTTTGGGAAAGGGCTCCCTCAAGGAAATGCATGAGCTTATAGATAGTTTAAGTATTTTAGATCCATGTTTAATTACATTTAAAGAATTGTTATTATAAATCATATTCAATTTTTATTCATGCTATGTTTCCAATAGTGTATAATAATAGACACCGCAGTGTTCTTTAATCTTTCCTGTAGTTTCCTTGTTAGTTGGAATATTTCACCTTCTGTGGACAGTAAAGTGTTTCACTAGTTTGAATGGTTCAGATCCAGAACAAATGAACAACAAAGGTTGAAGACCCTCCCTGGACGCCATAGATACCTAGAATGTGATGCTTTGATAGTAACCCTGTGTACTTGCAATCAGATTAAACACACAAACACATCAAAGCTGCCAGAATATAATCTACTGATCCATGCTAGTGACTAAGGAATCTAACAACATACATGTGAAATCAAACAACAACAGTAATGTGGGACGAAAATCAGCTTTGCATTAAGATAAAATGGAGAAGTTTACAACTAGTTAAGCCTTAGTGTTGACATGAATCTCCATGAAACCAAACACTCTCATCCCCATAAGCTCAAAATTTTTCTCTCTATGCTCTCCAATGGCTTGGGCCAAGTAATCAATCCTACAACATAACAATACCTTAAGAGTCCTCCTCTCAATCATGGACATGAGCTTGTATTTATAAGGCTCATTGGATAGGGATGGTTGAGATATTTGTGGATGAGGTGGCCTCTAAGATCCTAAGATGAGGGATCTTGGGCTCAACTAACCCACAATGATAGGGATAAGGGAGGACACGAGGCTCATGATCTAGAATCCTCAAGAATCTTCTCTTTTTCCTATTTTACCCAGGGTACCGCTTTTCTCCTTCTATGACAGAGCGGTTCAGGTAAGAAACACTTATGGACCAAGGGCTATAAGCGGTGGCACTACTTATGGATAATAAGAGATAGGCGGTGCGAGCAAGGTACCATTCTTGGAAAAAAGGGAGGGCGCGATGCTGAGCATTTTTGTGAAAGATTGACAAAATGGTATGAGTTTCCACTCCAAGTGCTGGGATTTAGGGCAAGTAGGTATGTTAAGAGTCTTATCACATGATGGTGACAGGATTTTGGTATAACAAGATTCCCCCCAAAGTGTGAGTCTTAGAGGGATACGATAAACGAGAACTTTGAGAGAACAAGTCGTCGCTACGAGGTGAAAATTTCGGCTCGATTGGAGTATGTTGTCAAGTAGGAATTTGTAGTACCTCAATATTTTGACTCATAGACACAAGTAACGAACTCATGGCTGCAGACCAATACAAGGCAGATCCATCAGAGGAATAAACAAGCATGGCCACTAGAATACAACATAGATCCATGTGATAGAGGACTCAAACTTGGACATAGCTATCAGACATACAATGTAGATCTATGTCATACAGACATAAATTTGAGCATAGCCACAACCACACAAATGTGGATCCATGCTAGACATACAAAACTCCGTCGCAACCTGGGGAAAAGCAATGAGCGCTTTAAACAAACACCCAGGGTATTCGTCTCGTCTTCCACAAACTACGATTCTATCCATGTGATTACAATGATCTGAAGTCGAACATGGTAGAAACCACTTGATTACTAACCAATGATGTGAACCGTTAACAAGTGCGAGGGAGATCACCATTGATGTTAATGATTCCCAAGGTAACCTAGTACAATCTACTGAGTGTAAATAGATGTCCTGATGTCGAACAGCCAGTTGATTCTATCGATCAAAGGTCAATGATGTGAACCTATGTCAAGAGCGAGAGAACCTATCATTAAGGCATACAGATCTCAAGGTACCAAATATTGTTTCTAAGACTATTTCCCGGATGATGAGCTGATGTCGACAGGAAAAAGTCTTGTTGAAGGAGGGCCATGATGAGTTCCACATCGATGACACGAAACTTGGAACATAGATATAGAATGATGTGAATGTACTAACCATAAGATTGACTCAAAAATACTAGCACAAAGACTGTGTGGACTGCAGAGGTAAAATTTATTCAAATCCCCTTTGAACATCAGGCGGCATGACAAAAAGAATTGGTAGCATGACTGAACGGGACAAACACACAATGCGACAGTGGACAATGTGTTCTTTTGAAAGACTCAAAGGAGTGGCATGACTCATGAAAGTGGATCATCATGGCGATTAGCTGAATACCCAATTGACTAACATGATGTGCAGATAAGTGCCATGTTCAAAGGTAATGACAAACAACTGCCATTTATTTGCAAAAATGATTCCCTTCCCATTTTCCCCATCATGGCTGATGAGTGCCTCTTTTCGGTTTTATGAGTTCAAAGAGGGTAACAAACACTCGATATAGCTTGTCGGAAGACAAGTCCAGACTCATATGTTTTGCAAACCTGAGAGAGGAGGGGTTCGTTCCCAAAACGGGTCTCTCAATGTTTAATTTAACGAGTCTACTGAAAGAAAACTCGGTATCGTTCATGTTTGGAGAGAGTGAACGATTACGGAAGAAGACTCCAGAGGGGTCCTTTTTCGTATGATTTAGTCCCTAAGGCCCAAAAAAGTATAAAATAATACCTTAGGGAACTCTTCCAGTCATGATTGGCTGGAGTGTTCCTTTTTCGTAAATAGTCGTATCCGAACCGAAAAAGAGATAACCTACCATCGGATGGACGACTCTTCAAATACTTTACTGAGCGTGAAGAAGACAATATTGCTTGACAATCTTAACCTGTTTAGGGAGCCTGAAAATAGTTTAAAGAGAACTCCATGAGGTTTCTTTACACAATGTCACTTTTTACGAGCCTTGAAAGAATCAGAAACAGACTCGACGATCTTTTCATGTTTAAGGAGCTTGAAAAGGAGGTGAAAAGAAGACTCCATGATGCTTCTTTACACAATGTCAACTTTTTATGAGCCTGGAAAGAAACTGAAATGGACTTGGACCTTTGATATTGGGTTTAAAGAGCGTGACCAAAGTGTCGTAATAAACGCTCATCGACCTTTTCTGTTTTATGAAAGTGCGAAAAAGACATAAACAAACTTCCAAAGCTTTTTCTATGGTTCTCTTATCCTGCAATCGACTCAGAAACAAGTGTTAAATGCATTTATAACTAGCATTAAGGAATTATGACAGATAAACTTTGAATAAAATATGATTTTATATCAAAACTATAGTATATTAGACCCAAAAATGCCTATATAAGTTATGTAAATAGTAAAAAATCAAATCATTTCACTATTTACCCATAGCAGAGAGCATTTGGAGCACTTTCTTAGCCAGATCTTCAGCAGCTGATACCAGGAGTTCCCACCATCCATTTTGAGCACCGTCAGTTGCAGGTAACAAATAAATACCTATTCTTTCATTTCATAGTGTTTATTTTACGTTTTGGTGGGGTTTTGGGCTCATGTGGCAAGCCCTAAAACCTTAAAAGCGGGCACTGTTCCTACCCCTTGTGGGATACGTGGTACCACCCGAGAACCGCACCTATAACATAGTTGACAGGCGGATCCACCGCCTGTCTCCAACGGTGCATAGGCGGTGCCGACCGTGGAGATTTTAAACTAATAGCATGAGCAAAAATAAGTCATTCTTTTGATTTTTAATGATTAGGGATGATTCTAATGCATGCTGTGATTGTTTTTTACAGGTCTTGGTTGCTCAAAACATGGTGATATGGAAAGAAAGAAGACATGACAATGATGATGCTTTTTCCAAGAGAAATGTAGGTTGTATTGCCGCATTACGGGACTGTGGGCTCCTGAGGTTCTTCCAGACCCCAAGCATGGTGTCACACGAGTGGTTACTAGAACACATACTGTGGATGTGGAATCCAGAGCAGCAATACTTCGAGGTGGGGGCCCATATTCTTACAGTGGAATTAGAGGAAATCTACTTCTTGACTGGTCTCTCAAGATGGGGTGCCCCCATCTCACTGAAAGGTTCCTGTGGAGGGGATATTACCACTCGAGAGCTTATCGATCGTCACTATGTTCCAGGGATGAGGACATCGGGGAAGAAAATCCCCATCAGAGTAGTGACAGATAAGCCCCTACGGACCGTCCTATTTACTATGCAGAGGGTGGCTGGGCGTCAGGGTGTGCACTAGGCTTCTAGGGCACACATGTTGTATGCCATAGAGGCCATGGCACCCACAGTATTCAATTGGGTGGAAGCCATGCTTCCCATATTCAAAGATCAACTGACTAAGTATCGACAGGGAGAGCTAAAGCAGTTTGACTTTGGCTCCATTTTAGCCTACTTCTTCTTCGAGCAGGTTCCATAGATGAGACCTTAGGTGGTCTTCCTGAGTCTAAGAGTGCCGGACCCCCGTATGCTTAGGTGGGTCCAGGTCATGGCTCATACAGGAGCAGGTAGGGGAAGGGTGAATTTCGATGACCCATTATTTAGATGGCATCGAGATCAAATCCTCATGGTTGAGGATTATGCTTACGTAGGTACAGACTTCACAGGAGATCCTGACCTACCACTCCCACCTAGCGGACAGTGGGGCGACATCAGTAAGAAGAAAGAAACCCTAAAATGGATGAAATGTTTTTTTATGTTTTATATTTTTTATGTTAAGTGACGAGACTTGTATATTCTCATGTAGATGTTGGAGCAGCATGACCTGGAGGAGCTTCTCCATTGGATAGGCGAGCTGGAGCCTGCTTTGTACCACAAGGTGATGATATCACCTGGGAGCTAGGGGAAAACCTGGAGAGGTTGACCTTGGATATCCCAGATGCTACCATTGATGACCTCCCGATGAGATATCAGAGATCCACAGCAGGAGTACCAGGTCGATTCAGTAGGCTGCTACGTAGAGTAGCTAGAGCAGTGATGTGCTATCACGAGCACCACTAGTTATGAGATATGTACTAAAAGCTGACAGCTTTAGGGTTTTGTATGATGGTTTTTCCTAAAAGCCTATGTGCTTCAGATGAGGTCTCGGGACCTATTTTTTGTAAACTTTTCATATATCTATATACATACTTTTACCTGGTGTTTATATGTCTCAAATGGGAAATGTATTTTATATGAGTTTTATGTATCTTTAAATGTTTATTTACAATGTACCATGTTTGATTTCAATGTCATGAATGTGAAATATGCCAATCTAGGATGTAATTAGCTATTGAGTCAGCAACTACATTATGTTCCCTAGGGATATACCTATAAGTGAAGGTTTCAAATGATCTTTCTAGCAAATGTACTCTCCAGAAGAGGTGGAGGAGCACCGGGTTTTTAATGGTGTAAACATGGTTTAAATGGCAAACCACGAGTTGTGAGTCCATCAAGACTACTAGATCACGAACATCATGGGAGGAAACTTTAGTCAGAAGATCGATGACTGCTTCATACTTGACGATGTTATTAGTAGCGGGACCTATACAAAACGCTCCTGAATTGACCAAATATTTGGTGGGGGAATAGAGGACCCAAGCAACCGAGGCGATATTCAAGCTATGGCGGTAAGAACCATCAGTGAAGCCGTAGAGAGCCATCTACATGACCAAAACATGGTATAAACAGATGCAGACACTAAACTCAAAACCATCTTGAAAATACTAAAAGCACACTGAAAGTAAAGAAATATACATATGTACAAGATACTATCGAAGAAAGACCTAGGCATAGTACCTTTTCAGGTACAACCCATTGTGAGGTTTCCCAAAAGGGATTCCATCGTAATCAACGAGCTCGTAAGATCCTTTCTCTAAAACCTTAGAAATGATGAAAGGTCCGTACCACATGGACTTGAACTTACCCTTCCCTAGTTTGTCATATCTCTGATCGTAAGTCAACACTAGGTCACCCTCGTTAAAGACACGAGGTTGGACAGATTTATCATACTGCACCGTGACGCATTTCTTATGTGCCTCATTAGCCAAGGCAACATCTCTCCGAGTCTCATTAAGGTTATTCAAGTACAAAAATATTTCTTCCTCTGCGAAAGTGTCTGGGAGAAGTTCGACGGCAAGTTGTAAAGATGGAATCTGACATTGAATCGGTAAGACAGCTTCAAGTCCATAGACAAGCTAGAATGGTGTGAAACCAGTGGCTATTTTCACAGAAGTCCAATAAGCCCAAAGAGCGGAGAAAAGAATGTGGTTCTAGTTGGATTTATGATCTCCAACCATCTGATGAACAATATTTTTCAAAACTTTGTTAACGGTCTCTACTTGACCATTAGTTTGTGGATAATATGGTGTAGAGTTTTCATGGCGAAAACCTAGCTTGGCACGTAGTTCCTCCATCATTTGATTGTGGAAATGGGATCCATGATCAGTAATGATGGACCGCGAGACTCCAAATCTAGTTATGATATGATTGAACAAGAAGAGAGCGGCAGTCTTACCATCTTTTGCGTATGTAGGCATGGCCTCAGCCCATTTTGTGAAATAATCAACGGCTACGATGATGTAACCATGCCCCTTGGCTAAGATAGGCTTACAATGCATGAAGTCAATCTCCCATTTGGTGAATGGGCCAAAGGCAATGATGGGGTGTAGCGGAGCAGGATGGGTGCACTTTTTAGGATAAAAGTGTTGATAAGGTGGGAATTTTTTAATAGCCTCATGACAGTCTTTGAAGATAGAAGGCCAAAAATAGCTAGCGCGAAGGATTTTCTGGGTTGTAGCCATCCCAGATAAATGACCACCACATGCTCTCGAGTGGCAATCATTCAACAGATGTTCAGCCTCCTCATGGGTGAGGCATTGCCAAAGAATTGAGTTAATCCCTTGTCTATACAATGTATCATTTAGGATGAGATAGTATTTTGCGTGGTGACGGATACGGTGGCGATCATCGCGGGATAAATGTGGCTGAAATCATTTTGTTTGGAGATAAATAAGCAAATATCCATACCAAGGATCGGTAGTGCTTATCAGGAACATGAATTCATCCAAGAATGAATCACTGGACTTAGATTCCGTCGAAGCATAGGGAATATCACGCATAAGCTCTGCAAAGACCAAGGATTTCTTTTATGTGGCTTTGGCAAATTCCAGATCAAACTCCTAAAGTATGATTATCCAGCAGGAGTATTTTCCCTCAAGCACTTGACGAGTCAAGATGTAATACATCAGGTTTTGGTTTGCCAGTACAGTGGCAGTGGAGAGCAGAATGTAGTGATGAAACTTTTGTACAGCAATGACTGTGGCCAATGCTAACTTTTCCACATGTGAATAGTGAGTTTCAGAATCCATGAGATTCTTACTGGCATAATAAATCACGTGCTCTTGATCGTGGAGATTTTTCTGCACTAAAACCATAGCGATGGTAGTAGCGGAGGCAGCAATATACAAGAGAAACTCCTTTGAATAATCCGAGGGGTGTATCATGTGTGAATGAGTCAGAGTGTGCTTAAGATTATCAAAGGTGCATTGGGATTGGTCATCCCAGAAGAATGGAGTATTCTTCTTGAGGAGACACATATAACCGTGCGTTTTCTCTGCGAAATTGCACACGAAATGATGAAGAAAGTTTGCCTTCCCCTGCAAACTTTGGAGTTCAAGGAGATTAGTTGGGGCTGGTAGATCTAAAATGGTGGCAATTTTCAAAGGATTGATCCAGATTGCATCTTTGGATACTACAAAACCTAGCAGACGTCCCGTCTCAATGCAAAAAACACATTTATGCGGATTGAGCCATATATTATAATGACGACATCTAAGGAATATCTCTCTAAGATGACCAGGGTGGTCCTCCCATTGCTATGAATGAGTAGGGAGGTCATCAAGGTATGGTTCAACAATATGTTTAATATCATGAAATGCATAGGACATTGCGCGCTGGAACATGGCTCCAACATTTTTCAAGCCAAAAGGTAACTTCTTATATGCAATGGATCCCCATGGGAAAATGAATGCCATCTTATGGTGATCAGAGGGTAATATCTCAATTTGATTATAGCCAGAGAAGCCATCCATAAATGAAAAGATGACACTTCCAGCACAGTTATTGATAATCTGATTGATGTGTGGAGTAGGAAAGTTGTCCTTAGGACAAGCTTTATTCAAATCCCTAAATTCGATACAGACTCGAATGGTGCCCTGCTTTTTATTGACATGGACAACATTCGATACTCATTCCATCAAGGGTACAGGATAAATAAACCCAGCTTTGAGAAGTTTCTCAATTTCTGCTTTAATAGCCGCGGCCTTCCAGGGATGAACTTGCCTTAGTTTTTGCTTGATAGGTTTAGCCGTGGGATAGGTTTTAATTTCATGGACCACAATGGATGGGTCAATCCTTGGCATCTCTTCATAGGACCAGGCAAAAATATCATGGAATTATTTGAAAAGTTCCTTGTATGCTTCAGATTTGTATGCTGAGCAATTCTGCCCAACATGAACATGCTTGATAGTATCAGTCTTGGTTGATATGTCAATCGGATTCGTCTGAGTAATGTTGCAAAGGTTTCCTTTAGAATCTGTATCTTACAACAATATAGAACTTTGAGGTATGTTGACAATATCAGTAGGAAACAAGGATGCAAAATCATGGCTAACTGAACTGGTGTTGGGGAGGAACATGGATCTATGATGGTGATCCTCCCAAATGGACTCATCGGAAGGGAAAGTATTAGAGAGATAATCTAGAACAGGAAGAGAAGGCTCTAACCAGTACGGTAAATGGTAAGGATATGAAGCCACTAGATGAAGGTGATCCGTGTGATCATCAGAAAAGGTTTGAATAGTGTCATACAGTGCTTCGTGTGAACTCAACGAGGTGGACTCAACAACATGTTTACCCTTAGGATCATAATAAAATGAGGCGATCATATGGAATGTCGTGGTATTTGTGCTAGGAGGAGTGGATGGAAAAATCCCCATAAGGGATGAATACTTCAACATGCCTACCCCAATCGACTAGTAAGGAGGAGGGGACTGGTCTAACATGGGGATGTTATTAGCCGTGGAGGTAGTAACATCTAGCGTATAGAAATCAAGCTGATCAATAGTAACAATTCTCCCTAGATGCAGAAATTGGACTGTTCAGAATACTGTTGAGGTGACAGCAGTCATGGCATAGAACCAATTTCTTCCTAGAAGGAGGTTGTAATCTAAGGGGGCATCTACCACTTCTACTTGAATGGAAACGGTTTTTCCCCCCAGCTCAACCTCTAGGGCTGATGAGACCATGGGGTTAGAAACCCCGTCCGTCAAAGGCTTTAAGGGTCGTAGGTGATGTCACAAGCTCGGGAGAGCCGAGAGCCTTCTAACAAGACATAGACAAAATTGAGGTTGAAGGTCCTTCATCTAGTATCGTTCAAAAAACCTTCTTTCCAACTACTTTCGTAATGACCTAAAAAGCAAGTTTATGCGGTAACCTAGAATTATAGTTCTCAACATTGAAATGAATCAAGTTAGTATTATCCGGGTCTAAAGCTCCTAATGCTGTTAACAAGTTTTTGCCCTGTGTAGGGAAACTTTGGAGTATTTCTAAGGTAGACATTGCACAAGGTGCCTGAGTGAGATCTTCAACTATATTATAAAATTGAGCAGCTCAGGCATTAGGGTTTGAGCAGCTCGGGCATTAGGGTTAAATACTGCCTTCTGAAGAGTACTCTTAGGTGGACGCAAAATCATGTCGAGAGTAGGCTTCTTGATAGATAAGGGGACAATAGACGAGGATTCCAGAGAACTAGTAGAGGGAGCTTTCCCTGAAGAAGAATGATCTTCTTTCTTATCTCCAGGTTTGTCATAATTATGACTTCGAGTTTGCAGATTGATGGTATTTGAGGAAATCATACAAATCTCCTCTGACGAACTAGAGTTACCCTGATTAGACATGTCGTCTATCAGTTGTTGTTGAGAGGGAAAAGGATCCGTAAGTACTGCGGGTGCGGGATTGGACTTCAGAAACTGGGAGATTTCGTCCCGATGAGGACACTCCTTTGAAAAATGGTCACCTCCGCATAGAAGACAGGGATATTTTTCCTTTCTTTTCCTTTTATCGTTATCATTGTTGGTTGGTCTTGGAGTCTCCTGTTGGTTTCCAGGTTTTTTATTTCTATTTTTACCTTTCTTTTTATTATTACCCAAGGTTTGAGTACTTTGAATAGAGTTGACCTCGGCAGAAACATTAGGAGCCGAAGGAGTAGGGGTGGCAATTTGGGGTTGCTTGGCAGGTTTCGCTACTGACAGGGACTAGATTGAACCCCCAATCCCATAAACAGGTACTTCTGTTGGTGGCTTGGTGGGATTGGTTCTTGGGCGAGGAGCTTGAGGAATCAAGTCATAAAGAGTTCCAGACTGGGAATAGAACAAGTCTAGATACTGGGCTTGACTAATATCCTGCTCTTCAATAACGGCACCATGCATAGCCACATCTCGGGAAATAGGAGGCAACAAGGATTTGGTAAACCAATCAGCTAGCAACTGATCCAAAATAGGGGACTTAATAAGCCTTTTTCGCCTTCTACACTCATGAATATGATCGGATATATGGGTGGAGGTGTTCTGTCGCAGAGAAGTTAAAAGATCAGTGCCCATTTCATAATGAATATGAAGCTAAAAGTGTGTAAGAAACATGGTTGCCAACAAGCCAAAATCCACAAACGAATGTTGTGGTAGTTCAATGTACCACTTCGCGGTTGTACTAGTCAAAGTTCGCTAAAAGAGTCGTAACTGGATGGAGTCATCCATGAGGGAGTTTGAAGAACACCACAAATGGAATGTCATAACATGGTTCTTTAGATCATCTCCCTGCTTCCCATTGAACTTTGGGATATCTGATGGTGACTTTACCGGAATGGGAGGCCATGAGGAATTGTGTCGAATGGGGTCATTAATCAACTTGGACAAGTTAGGTAAGTCCAAAGTTGCTAGGAAAGGTAAATGCCGGTTGGGTTGCACATACTAGTAATATTGATATGGGATATAATTACCAGTAGGACCATAAGTGGACTGAAAACCAGGTTGCTGTGACGAAGAAATACCGAAACATCCACCCATAGGGGGTTGATTTTTGGGATCAAGACCTCTAGGACCACTAGGGCCTCTTGGAGAAGAACCACCAGGGCTTCTAGGACCACCAGGACCAACGGGACCACTAGGACCACTAGGACCACCAGGACCACCAGGAGATGGACCACCAGACCCTCCTGAGCCACCAGGAGGTAAACCTCCAGGGCCTCCGGAACCACTAGGCGTAGGGCCACTAGACCCTCCAGAGCCATAAGGAGGAAAGCCACCAGGCCCCCCAGGCCCCCCAGGACCACTAGGACCATAAGGAGGAAAGTTTCTAGATCCTTTGGGACCATTAGGCCCCCTAGGGGGAGGACCTCCATAAGGCAGTCCTTTGACACCTCCCGCAGTATGTATAGGTATCCCCCCCATAGCTAGCATGTAAGACCAGTTGGGTTTCCCCCATGGCATAAAAGTGTTACTAGAGTATGGAATTCCAGCATAAGGCATCCCTGTAGGATTGGGTTGATGATTAATATTACCTATAGGTATGTGATAACCATAACCTTTTGGAGATTGAATGGTTACAGGTTGTGCCCTCGAGGGCTGACCTGAACTAGGTGGGGGATTAACCACATTGGTATGGGTGGGAGAGACATAAACTGTAGATGGTTCTATATTATAGGTATGTACTTGACTAGGTACAGTATTGGTGTTATATAACGTAGGTTATTTTAGGGGTTCCCCCCCGGCACTGGAAGGTACAAACAAAATGGGAATTGAAGGTTGAGCCCCAGGTGTAGAAGACCCGGGAGGATTAGGAACAGAAATAATATGGGAGGTGGTATTTTGACCTAGGTTGTGGGGTGTTGTTGGACGATCTATAATTAGTTCAATGGGTCTCATAGAATCAGCCAGTGAACAATATCCCATAGGAACAGATGTGGAATGTGATGGTGTCGGGCCTAATAGGTCATCTATCTGTTTGTCAATCTCGTGTGCATGGAGAATGGCAGCACGGTATTGCCTACGTTCTTCTTCATCTTCAGAAGATTTTAAACGGGTGCCAAATGAGGCAATGGCCTGCCCTACAAGGGTATCCCAAAATGGAAGATTGGGACCAAAATTCGGATGGGTAGTATCATCAACATGACCTTCCGTGGGAGAATGGAACAAGGTATTTCCCCGAGAAGGTTGTTGGAACAAGGGAGGCAAGTGTGAAGAATATGGTCCTCCACTTTCTAGAACCACATTATCTCCCACTTGGGAGGTGGTAGCAGCTCCTTGGTCAATAGCTTCCATTGGATTTTCTCCTGAACTATGAATAAAATCGGGTGGCAAGCCCCGTACTCTTCTGGACTATCTTAACTCAACCAGTTTGTACAGTTCCTATCTAACCTAGGGTCTGAAAATCTAGAAAACACACCAAAAATTTCCCTACACAAGCTATAGGTCAAAATAAGCACACTTAAAATGGTAAAAGGAGTTCAAAAAGTCAGGTCTCTCACCAGGATTGTCAAGAAGGTGCCACTCGCGATATACCTCAAGCGTATGTGCATAGTAATCTCCCTGAATGTTGTTTTCGGTGTATGGCTCCAAGAAAGACTGCCAAAGGGATTTTCTCAGATGGATAGGGTATCCTAGTGGGGTCTCCTAATATACTCAAGGTAAGTGGGAGCTCGAATCGGTAGTAGTGCTGTCTAATATATAACTGTACACAAGGGGCCTTCCGATATACAATCGAGTACGTGAAGTACCTTTCTATGTACCTTAAGGGCATGTGAAAGGCCGTTCAATATACCGACAGTACGTGGAAGAACCGTGTGAGTCACGGAATGTAATGCAGACAAATAATGACAGCTCCTACGCTTAACGACACCCGAACACGTCTCTAACCTATCACTCCAATCGCTACGTAAATTTTAACCTATAACTACCGTTGATTTTAAAGTGGACGGTTAGGTGAATGCATGATGTTTTAACAGAAAAGTAAAACCATGCAGTATGCTTATGCAAAAATATTTCACTTTACCGTTCAATATGCCTACTTATGGGAGGGAAAGAGAGTATTTTCTTTCATTTCAAAACCAAAAATACTTCCAATCAATAGTCTTGAACACAAAATCCAAGACAAGCAACACTTTCCAAACTGATTTCTCTTTTCTGAACGCAATAAAAAAAGGGGGAGAATCTCTTTTCCTAAAAGAAAAACAAGAAGCACACTACATGAAAATGCACTCTATTTTTTCAATTTTCTCTCAAAACATAGGCAAATCGAACATAAAACTACCATATTTTTTTATCTTGATTAGTTCTAAATGTATAAGAGACAAAAGAACATGAAGAGCCTGAAAGCTCGTGAAGCCAATCAGGGATACAATGTCCAACGCTCAAAGATGGTAATGTAATCTTAGTCAAAAATTTTCTTTTTTAAAGGAAGGAAAAAGAAGTTCTCTATGCAAACAAGAAATGAAACTAAGATGCTAAATGTTCTTCTTTTAGTCTATTCAACAGAAATGAAAAGAGATCTTACTAACATACTAAGCTTTTCAAAAAACAAGAAATCCTTTCGCAAACACAACCAACAAGCACATAAGCAAATAAACAATAAAAAAACCTAATCTAGCTTTTGAATTTCTCAATCAAACCAATCTTAAACCATAAAATTTCAAGCCACAAGCATCAGATTCTGTCACACAAGCTTGACAGTGTAGGACTGAAAGGAAAACAACTCAAATTTTTACAAAAAAAAAATGAGGAAAAGAAGATCTTGGAATGATGTCTGCCTGGTGCCGTGTTTCTCTGGTGTTGACAGAGCGGTTCTATCCCAACACCGCTTCTCGCCAATGGGATACAGGCAGTGGCACCGCATACTGCTCACTTTGTTGAGGCGGTGGCACCGCTCCTCGTCCACTGCATACGCGTGGTTCCCTATAAAAATCCAAAACACAAAGAGAACGATATATCAAGTCAGTAAAAGACCAGATCAGGGTAAAGGCTAATAGTTTGAGTATAGAAACAGAGAAAAAAAGGTCGAAATGATTCATATCTAAACAGATCTGGAATTTTCAAACCCAAATTAACTAAGTCAGATAGCAGATCTGACTGAAGAGAGTTGGAGAAGGAGCCTAGATTTAGACAAGAGTTGAAGAACTGAGGAAGATCAGAACAATTGATACATATATCAATGCCCTAGGGGAGTCTCCAGATTTGTTATCTGGAATATTTCACCTTCTGCGGATAGTAAAGTGTTCCACTGGTTTGAATGGTTCAGATCCAGAACAAATGAATGACAAAGGTTGAAGACCCTCCCTGGATGCCGTAGATACCTGCAATGTGATGCTTTGATAGTAACCCTGTGTACCTACAATCAGATTAAACACGCAAACACATCAAAGATGCCAGAATATAATCTACTGATCCATGTTAGTGACTAAGGAATATAACAACATACATGTGAAATCAAACAACAACAGTAATGTGGGACGGAAATCAACTTTGCATTAAGATAAAATGGAGAAGTTTACAACTAGTTAAGCCTTAGTGTTGATATGCATCTCCATGAAACCAAACACTCTCATCCCCATAAGCTCCAACATTTTCTCTCTATGCTCTCCAATGGCTTGGGCCAAGTAATCAATCCAACAACATACCAAATACCTTAAGAGTCCTCCTCTCAACCATGGACATGAGCTTGTATTTATAAGGCTCAATGGATAGGGATGGTTGAGATATTTGTGGATGAGGTGGCCTCTAAGATCCTAAGATGAGGGATCTCAAGCTCAACTAACCCACAATGATAGGGATAAGGGAGGACACGAGGCTCATGATCTAGAAGTCTCGAGAATCTTCTCTTTTTCCCATTTTACCCAGGGTACTGTTTTTCTCCTTCTATGATAGAGCGGTTCAGGTAAGAAACGATTATGGACCAAGGCTTATAAGCGGTGGCACCGCTTATGGATAACAAGGGATAGTCGATGTGAGCAAGGTACCGCTCTTGGATAAAGGGGAAGGTGCGATGCTGAGCATTTTTGTGAAAGATTGAGAAAATGGTATGAGTTTCCACTCCAAGTGCTAGGATTCAGGGCAAGTAGGTATGTTAAGAGTCTTATCACATGATGGTGACAGGATTTTGGTATAACATT
Source organism: Pseudotsuga menziesii (assembly GCA_001517045.1). Classification (NCBI taxonomy): domain Eukaryota; kingdom Viridiplantae; phylum Streptophyta; class Pinopsida; order Pinales; family Pinaceae; genus Pseudotsuga; species Pseudotsuga menziesii. Next base: position 743,014 of record LPNX010240229.1, read on the forward strand.
CCTCTAGGTTACTTTATGCAAATTAGTTAGAATAGTCATAGTCCTTTTGATGCTTTCCAAAATTCCATTTATGTGAGTTAGAGAAAGCTACAATTATTTTATATGTTTTCTTAGATCCATTCCATGCTAATGTGAATTATAGTAGTTAGGTCCTTTATGTCTTTTTGAATAATGGTGTCTTTTCAATTAGATAGATATGTTATATGCTTTATCAATAGAATTTTCTATAGCATCTTTCACTTAATTGCATAGTTTTGAATTGGTGATCGAGTAGATGAGTGTTAGATTAATTCATATAGCCATCTTCCTTATTTATTTCAGTTTAGTTTATGCATGCTGCGATTCAATTATTATTATTTTTTTCAATTTAGAACCATTTGATTTTGCAGTAGAATAAAAGCTCTTAGTAGTTGCACAAACAATGCCAGTACCTCTTAAGTTTTCACGTTTATGGGTTGATAAATAAAGTAGGAACCTTGATCTGTAACCTTTAATGGTTATATTATGAGAGAACCACCATTTCAACAAACAATCCAATAGGGAGACTTCATTCAACATAATCATTATTCACAAATAAATTCAAATCACATTCAAGAGACCAAAATTTAGCATGCGGGGTGTCGACTTTTCTAAAAAAGGTATAGGGGATGTTGTGGCCACAATAGGTCCTAGAGATCACCGCCCAATGGATCTGACATATTTCAACCTGAAAACCTTAGATCACCCTCTAAACCTCCCTCCATAAAATGAGTGACTTTTGTGATTAAGTTTAACTCTCCATATACATATATATATAGAGAGAGAAATAGTAAATTGAACATTTTGTTTTTAAAAATAAAAAAATATACATTTCAAGAAATAGCTAATATTTGTGGTTTTTGTATTTTTACATTTTTCTCTTTGTATTAGATTTACTTTTTCATATTTATACTTGCCAAGGCATGCATGTTGCAATGTGGTGTGCAAATTCTTTTCTCCATAGTTTATAAAATTTTATAAAAAATTGTACATTAAACTAAATATTGTAAAAAAATAAAAAATAATTTAAAATTTTTTGAAATATAAATTTATATATTTAAATTGGATTGGAGTTCTAATATGATGAATTTTATCTAGTTTTAATTTTAATTGTCAAAAATAAAAACTAATTTATAAAAATGTATTTTCCATTTGTATTATGTCCCGTCTTATATCCCGTGCCATCCTGTCCTCCATCCGTTAGTTTTAATACATTATCATATTTAAATTTGGTTTATGATGCTTGTGCCTTCTAGGTGTCTTGACCTATTGTATTTTTTAATGCTCTTCCATTTTGGCTATGGGGCGAAATTTAGAAGCTAGTAATTATTAAGTGTCCCCTCCTGTTGGTCAGATTGAATGAAGGAGAAATTACATGTGGATTCTCATTATTGGTGTAACAATGATCATAATTACTATTCCATAATAAACTATTAAAGTAAAACAATTCTAATAATATTCTTCTAATCGTTGTGTCTTTGAATCGTAAGTGCAAAACTGTGTCACTATATGAGATGCATTGAATAAAGTTTAGACTTTTTGTTATCATGAATACCAATTTTCATTTTAAAATATTATGAAAAATGATTGGTGTAGTCCTACATAGGGCACATCAATGCACTACTGGTCGTTATTACTATTCTATGATTAAAAAAAACAATTTAAATTAATTCTAAACATATTCTAATTGGTGCACATTTATATTGTTTGCACACCAGTGTGTAATATCATAAGACACATCGAATAAGGTTTAACCATTTTTTTATACAATATTATCTATTTTATTATAAAAAATACAAAAAACTTACTGATGCGCTCCTATATAGGATGCAATAACGATGGGTTAGCTCAAGTGGTTGAGAGCAATGAGTTGTAAGTAGAAGGTCTTGAGGTCAAATCCATGGGTGGCTATGCATAGATATATAAGGTCTTAACTTTATGTCCCTACCGGGTTAGGCTCTGCAATTATTGCTAGGCTCTGCAATTATTGCTGACAGGCTGAGGCCCCTTTGGGTGGGCCCCTTGGGAATTCTTCCCATGCACATGCTCCTATATGCACATGCTCCTATATAGGGTGCATTGGTTTGTTCACGTTATTGATACAATGAAGGTCATTATAATTATTTAATGATAGAATACTAATTTCAATTATTTCTAAACATAATTTAATTGGTGCGCGTTTAAACAATAAGAACACCGAGGTGTCATTACATAAGACATACTAAATAAGGTTTAAACATTTTGTTCTTGAATATCATTTTTAATTTTAAAAATTACAAAAACTTAACAATTTTCTTAGAAATTATGTATGCACCAATGCATACTGACCATTGGCCCATTAACTTACAAATTTTAAAAAACTGGGTAGTGCACTAAAACCTAGGAATGCACCGATGCATCTATGAGATCTTGAACCAATGGAAATGAAACAATAATACATTTGGCAATAGATAGAAGAAAAATAACACAAGTAATGATCCAAGTAAGTACGATTTATTAACCAATAAATGATAAAATAGTGTACATGAATGAATGCATGATCAATGAGATATTGTCCTTCATATATAGGAAACCAAACTTAGGATTAATTATATGCACATGCTTAATGGCTAGTGAAGACCACAATAATTACCCCTAATTGATCAAGTGCAGAATCCTAAGGATTAAATAATGATAAAACAATAGACGATAGTGTGTAACTAGGCTTAGGACTGTCAAGTGAGGTGCATTTGTGGCTACGTTTAGACAAGTGCACCCTGCTTAGATAGTAAACATGTTCATGCATAAGTGGCTAGGGTTAACTAGCCCTAAATCTACCTCACGAGGTATTTATCTCATTTATGCATGTGAATTGAAGTCTAATAACCTAAATTAGCCAATTTGGTAGTAAATGAGATATATATATCCAACTAGGGTGTATTAGTTAATTAATTGAGCCTTAATTGCTAATTTAAGTGCAAAATATCCAAGAAAATGGGTATACTCATGCAAGAGTTCCTCAAACCATTAAAAAAAGGAAGAAATAAGATGTGATGCACCCTAATTGGTTTTCAAGGTGCACTTATCTCTAAATTTTTGGGATCTGGTTAGGAGAAGTGGACAAATCTCTAAATTCTAGGGATTTTGATTGGGAAGTGTTCACAAATCTCTAAAAACTAGGGAATTTTATAAGGAGAGTGATTTTGACCATAGAGATAGAAGATTAACTCATATAGGAGTTATTTTGACCCTTTTATATCTTTAAAAAATTCTTGAAGGTGTGTATGCAGACCAACAATATCTTAATATTAAGTGTGCCATTATAGGGTAAAAACAAAATTACCATATTGAATTTGTATTTGTCACTTTCCTTTAATGCTTCAAATGGAGCAGTGATTGATATCGTTGGATGAAAAAATGATCAAGTCGGGCCTTACTTGAAATGATAACATATGGATAACATATGGAAGAACTAACCTCGTAAAAGGAAACCAAATCAAGATGTGAGACAAAGAGGAAATAAAGAGGGGGGTGACCGCTATTCCAAGTTAGGATGAATAACTGAGGGGAGAACAAAGAAGGTTGATTTCTAGTAGGTAGGGTGTGTCAAGATCCGATGATATGAGGTCCAATATGGCCTCACAAATATCCCATTAGGGGACATGGATTCATTCAAATAGATAAAACAAAGAAAGGAACACTTCCAAGGTTAATAGAGGTCACCTCAGAAAACTAGCATAAATATAAGGGATGGGATGAAGGAAAAGGAAAAGAAAGGAAGATGAGGGGTTGAATCAAGCAAATTGGGAAAAAAGTAAGGGTAAGGAGGAAGAGGGTGACTCACATAGGGTGTCCCCGAGTATCCTCATGCATCTAAGGAGAAGAGGTGAGTGAGACCAGAAGAGGATTTAAACCTAGATAGATAACTTATAGAATGATAAAAGAGAAAGAAGAATTGCAAAAGATGGAAGGTTAGAAAAAGGAAACAAAGGGAAATCCATAGATACAAATATTGGTTCTCACCACCACTCACCACCCCTCTAAGACTGCCCCATTGTCAATGCTAAATTCCTCGATTACTTTTCTTCCATGGTAAAGTTGGTTCATTTTAAAATTTCACAAAATAATACCAAATTTTCATTTTTTTTCTACGCGGAAATCATGCCTCCTCTAATATAATAAAGAGAGCAAATACATTGATTCTTTCCCCAATTTAATTTTTTGTAGTTTAAAAATTAAAACTAGTCTTCAATTTGTTTGTTTTCTCATTTTTTAAAAATACATGTTGTGTGTTCCTTTAATTTAGATCACAACAATCTATGCAATGCATCACTATTATTAATAGTTCACAATGCGATTAATTCATTTGATTATATAAAGTGCATCTTTCAATGGAAATAATATTAAAAAATTCTACGTTTTTTTTTATGCTCTATATAATTTTAGGAGGCACCATTAGTGGTGATTTTTTTTCCATGAAGAAATTCGTATCTCTATTACCACAAAAGAAATTAAAATACATTCCTCAATTGTATTACAACACATAAAATTATAATTAGTTGGATATTCCAAATGCCTCCAATATTAATCTTAACCTTGACATGGCCTTGAAGGGATCCCCTATTGTTCCAACCCATCCAAAAATTATGTAAAAAAAAATATAATACAGTCTTGTCATACATATATAATATTCTAGCATAAAATTTATGTAGTAATCAAGAGAGAAAAAATCACGAGAAATCTAAAGTTTTATGAAATTCTTGATCCACTCCATCTTTTGAAAGATGAACTATAATAATATTACCTACAACTATCGTGTCTCCTTATTTTGATAATGCATCTGCATATTGATGTAATTCCTAATATATATGGAAAATTCTCAAGGTATTGTAAGCCCCTACAAGCTCCTTAAGATGGGTGTTGATGTTTTGAGGAGATATTTTTCCAAGTTGTTGCGATCCTTGCATCCAGTTCACTATGAGATATGAATCACCATGAACGTGAAAGTCTCAAAATCCTTCCTCTAATGCTAGTTTGAGGAGAGTTCATAAGGACAATAGATGAATCACCATGAATGTGCAAGTCTCAAACTCCTTCCTCTAATGCTAGTTTGAGGAGAGTTCATAAAGAAAATAGTTCAACTAGATTGTTTGATACCTTGGAGATATTAACCTTTAATGTGATAAAGTGAACATCCGATAGATATGAAATACTTCCAATGCCTCATTTTATATTTGATCTCTGGTATTCCCCATTGAAGAATCCTTAGGGGAGTCATTTATAGAGCACTTAATTTCCCACTACTCTATAATTTGAAGGTGTAGACTTATCCTTGTAAATACAGAGAAATAAAGTGACATGGGTTATCAATTGAAATGCATGAATTGGATCTCCATAAAAAGTACTCAAGTTCTGAGAGAGCCATATGACGCAAATGACTAAAAAGGGGAGACACTTATATGGCTTCAACTCGAATCTCGAAAACCATGGCTTCAAATAGTATTCCATAGAATTTTCACTCTGTATATCCCAGAGCTTTAACAAATTGTATAGATTGTGAAAAACTTGTAGTGAAAAAGCGTTGTTTAAACCTATGTTCAATTGTCTCCTCAACGTCCCTACAGAGATAATGAAAACTAGGACCTTCAAATTTTCTTTTCCTAAATGATTCCCATGTGATATTCATTTTCTTAATGTTATCCACATAAATATCCGACATTTGTGTGGTGAATTAGTCTTCCATATATGCTACCACCACCAACGAGGTTGTGTGGGATACTTACCAATATATATTAGTAACCCAAATGGGCTATGTATTGTTCCCCTGCTTTTTTTCCCACCCAGGTCAAAGTATCCCATTCTCCCTAAATCCTATTATGATCCTTTTGCAATACACTCTTAAAAAGTTCCCATACCCTAGCCAAATAAAGCTCAATTTCCAAAATGGGAGTTGATAAACATCCCTTGTGAAATAAATTAGTATTATTCGTATCCTTTACTTTTCACAAAAATATGATTTTACGATCTTAATGAGTGATCAATTCTCAAGAGATAAAAACTTCATGACCACATCCCATGTTTGCTTCTTCATGGATTCGAACAAAAATCCCATCCCCCACTTTCTAGTTAAGGATTAGACCTACCATTGAGAAATGTCACACTAATGATTTCCAGTGTGATGAAACCCCTTAAAATGATTAAGGTTTCTCCTAATCCATTTCACAACACTATTTGATTACATGTACTTATAAATAAGGATACTCTTCCAAAGGCTCTCTCTATAAATAAAGTTCCTTAAACACTTAGCAACTAGTGGCCTTCCAAAAGTATGAATTTCTTTTAGACCCCAACCCCCTTCGTATTTGGGATTGGCAATTGATTTCCAACTATCCCAATAAATTCCCTTTTCATTACTCTCTCTCAAGAGGAAGTTGAAACAAATTATTCTGAAGTGCTTTAGAACCCCTTTCGGAATATGAGCCAAAATATGTTTGTAAACTGGTATGGATTCAAGCACATATTTAACAAGAACTAACCTACCTACACAACACAACCAACAATGACACCAATTATTAATTCTCTTTTCAATCCTATGTATTATCCAATCCCAGTATTTTTTACTGTATTTGTTTCGATTTAGATGAAATCCTAGATACATGAAACCCTTGTTAAAGATAGAAGCACCAAATTGTAAAAGACCCAAATGAACATGTTCAACTGCATCTAAGTTATCGTGAAAATATATAGCATATTTTTCTGTGCTATTATCCATCCTCGTTTCTATACAAACATGTTCCAAAATATCTACTAAGGTACGTCCCTCACAAATAGAGTTGTTGGAGGATAACAACACATTGTTAATGAAGAGACGGTGGGTGATATTCAACCCCCCTCCAAAAGGAATCCCTTGAGTCCTTCTTGTAAGTCTCACTTCCATTATAGACCTAATGAGCCCCTCCACCGCTGAAAAGAAAATGTAGGGTGATAATGGGAATCCCTAATGGAGACTCAACAAATGAGTGGAAAAACTAGGTGCCATCCCATTTATTAAGAGAGAATATGAGATATATTTGATATAGGCCATGATCCAATCAACCATTTCAAGTCCAAATTTATAACCACTTGTAGGCACTAGTTAAGTCCAACTTTATAACCATTGTAGGGAGTTGCTTAACCCTGATAAAATGAAGAAACTCCTATTCCACCCCCACAACTTCATGTATATGCATTTTTTTATAAGGAATCAAATTTCTAGGGTGAGATGTAGTTTGAAAGCACAAGCTTCAAATGGATCGCCAAGACTTTTGCTACAATTTTGTAGATCACATTACATAGCAATATAGGTTTGAATTCCCCAAAGTTTTTAGGCTTGTCCACCTTTTGGATTAGTTCCAAGAATGAGGTGTTAAAAATCAAGAGCATCCTGCTAGTTTACTTGACCTCCTCCATAACCCTTAAAAGGTCATCACGTAAAAGATAAAAGAAACCTAGAAATAATTCAATATACCACTTGTCAAGCCCCAAATTTTATCCCATTGAATTTTTGACATTTCCAATTATAAATCTTCATATGTGGCAAGAGAAAACAAACTCTCATTTTCATCTTGATCAATCATTTGATGGGAAAATAGAAAATTTGCACAATCTCATGAATAATTATTGTATTAGTCTCCTTGTAAATTCTGACGAAGAACTGCTTCCGTGCAACGACCAAATCTTGAATTTCATGAACTGATATTCCTTCCAAATAAAAAAATTCCCATAAAGTATTTATAATTTTTCTCTTAGTAGAAAAATTATGGAAAAATAAGTATTTGCATCACCATGTGAGAGCCATACATCTCAACTTTTTATTCTCCAATCCACTTTTTTCTCCAGGAGTAGTTTTCTCCTCCTTATTTTCTAGCAATGCTAATGTTCTTAAATCCTCTTGAGAGAAACCCCCTATAATTTCAATGGAATATAGAGCCATCATCTGCACTTCCATCCTAGGAAAGTTCTTGTCTCTAGATTTTTATCTGAGTGTAGAACACTCAACCAATTTTTTTTAGAGTCTTCAGTGAGTAAACAAATGACATCTTGGGGATCTTTTTGAAGTGGGTTCATAAGGAGTGAAACCATCCAAAAATATATTCCTAAATTTCTCTTCACTTCTTCCAACCACATTGAACTTGAAGGGAATAAGAGGCTTCCCTTCAACATTAGAGAAGTGAATAAATATCGAGTTATGATCCAACCCCATGACAACAAATATGAAAGATCATGAAATTACGTCATCTAACAACAACTAATTGGATACTAAGAAATCATCCAATCTATTTTAAATTATCCTTGACCCAAACCATTTGTTTTTTCATGTGGGTTTCAATTTAACATGATCCAAGTTAACTAAGGTCAACCTTTTCAATTGATGTATATAATTGACAGTGGCTCTTGTACTACCAACTACAACTAGATATCATTTCTATTCAAAGTCATGTTGAGTTCATACCTGATGACTTGGTGATGCTTGTGAATGACCCGCAGAGAGGAGACATTATCCCCAAAATCCTTCTTATTGATGTAGGTGCCATAGAAATTCATGATTATGAGATGGATATTCAAGGAATCACAAATGAAAGTTGATCCGAGCCTTGAATGAGCATAAAAATAATTTGTTAGTGAAATTCTTTTTTTCAAACCCCTGCGCATCAGTCTAAATAAAATCACATCCTTTGAACATAGAACACAAACTCTTCATATTTAGAGAACCTATACACATAGTTTCGTGTAACAATATTATGCCAGGAGACTCTGTTAGAAAAATAGGATTGCATAGAAATACCAATAAATAATAAACAAGATGAAAATATTAAAACAAATTACAAGAGAGACACAAATATAATGTGGTTCACCCAAGATGGGCTGCGTCCAAACAAAAATTTCCAGTCCTTTATTATTATATCATCCAACAAAATGAAGGGATACAACCTACATCAACTCCTCTCCACTTCCTCTTCACTCTCATAGTGTCTCTCACATAATCATAGAGATTGTTTTACAATGCTACAATCCAATATACATTTGTATTACAATGATTTCATTTTATAGGGTAATTACGATGGGAAAATAACATGAGTCACCTAATATAATGGGCTCGTAAATTGTTGGCCAATGAACATCCCAAAAATTTCTTTAGGGGGCTTCACCCTTGAACCCTTGCCAGGGGCCCTCTAACCCTCGGATTCCCCATCCAGGGGGATGGTCCCCCTTGGACCCCTGCGGGGGGGTGATGTCCCCCTGCAACCCCCGTTGGGATGAGTGTATAGTGAAACTGGGGTACAAACACAACTAAACAATACCATCTTTGAATTTGGAAGATTGGGCTCCACAACCAACAATCTCCCTCTTGGAGACTAATCACAACAACTCCACTGCTATTGCAATTGCTAGACTATGATCTGAACATTGGAATTGGTAAAATTATCATCTTCATATTCATGCTTGAAGGCCAACAGAAAATGAGCAAGAAATCAGTTTCTCTCTGGTTACTACCTTTGTCAACATGTCTGCATGATTCTAGATAGTATGTATATTTTTCAATATTAACAGTTCATCTTCTAGAAAAGATATCATGAAATAGTAATTTTTTCCAAAGAAAAAAACGTAATTTTATTCATCTTTCGAGATCAAAATTACATTCAAAATATTCACTGAAGCGTGAATCCATGCAACCAAAAACTGGTTCATATGAAGGGCCTGTAAGGTCTACTTTAGCATAAACAAGTAGTGCATATACATATGCTGTACCAAAAAATATTACTTCGCTGTCTCTTTCCAACAGTTCATGTAATCTGATATAAAATATACATACACAGTTTAATTAGTGCTGAAACACAGCAATAATCTGGAAATGTATAATAGTGGGCATTAAGTATATGAGAGGTGATCCCAGCAATCCTCTCGTGATCATTCCAATGCCATCTAATATCATGTAAAACAAAAATATGATGTGCCTGTTAACCATCTGCAAGATATAGATCAAAAACCTGTCGACCATCCTGTCAACATCACAGTTGTCCAATAAACGGCCTGTGGTAATAAGCCTGTTGTCTTCCATTTGTGAATTCTTTCACCACCCATGTTCCTTCTACCAGCTGGAGCCCTTCCTTGGAAGCTTTGTCCGCTTCCGTGTTGTTTTCCCTGTATACATGCCGGCATGTATAGGAGTTAAAACGTAAAAGCAGCTGCCTGATAGAATAGAGAATATGAGCAAGCCGCAACTTCCTACATTCTTGTGTATGATTTATCCAATTTATAACATTCATTGAATCGCCCAGAAAGTTTAAATCTGTACATCCTTTTTCTATTGCAAACATCAAGAGTAATTTGAGATTCATTAACTCAGCTGAATTATTAGTGCCCCCCCCAAGGCCCATAGATAAAGAGAAGTAGTGTGACTCAGATAAAAACAGGACTGCTCCTCCTCCACATAGATTGTTTTGTGAAGCCCCGTCAAAAAAATCCCAAGGAGAAGTTCTATCTATCTCCACTTCTAAAATTCTTCGCTCTCTAGTAGCCCTTATATGCTCCGGGAAAGAGTTATAAAAACCCACAGACTGAGCCCCTGTGATAGCTGGAGTACTTGGAGAATCCTTGAAAATGGATTTATTACGTGCCAGCCAAATCCCCCATATTACTAGCAGTGGTAGCATTTTTAAATTTTTTTGTGGTGACCTGCGCCACCAAGAACCCACACTGCACCAATCGAGACCCCTTCCCACTGGCATGGAATACCTGTCAAGGTGGAAACCATCCTCTAGACTTCGATTGTGAAGCAGCAAGTAGCAAATAAATGGTAGTTTGTTTCTAACGTCCTTTTGCACAATACCCACCAGCCGGGCCCTTGAAAAGACCTCTTCTGGAGCACGTCCCAGGTTGGAGCTTTGTTGTTTAAAACGCACCACATAAATAGTTTTGTTTTAGCTGGGCATTTCAGTCTCCACAAGGGACTCCACCACCATGTCACATCTCTTTGTTCAACCCCAGCACTTAGTAGTAAATACCCAATCCTTGGTGTATAAGAACCCCCTAGAGCAGCTTCCCAAACCAGCGTGTCTTCTTGATCTGTGAGAATAATATGAGCCCGAATCAATTCCCTTAAGTAGATCTCGACAAAAGTAGTCTCCCTGACCCCTAAACCAAGAGAGTTTGCCCTTCTCCAAGATTGAGCCCATGGTGCATTTGGCCTTGGATCAGCAAGGTGGTTCAGGGTAGTGATCCCTCGGTGACCTAATTCCTCAATGATATCATCGGGGAGAAGATGTTGGTTGGTGCTACCCAGCCAAGGATCCTTTCCAATCAATACACTTTCCCCATTTCCCACATCCCAAGCAAGATTATCCTCAATCAGATGAAAGGACTTTACAATCGCCTTCCAAATCACAGAGCCCCCTAGATGAGTTTTTCTGGGATTCCTTATCCATTCTAAGAGACTGACATTAGGCAAATATTTCTGCTTTATCACCCTTGACCACAAACTATTGGACTTCAAAAGCCTCCATCCTCCCTTAGCAGCTAAGGATTTTGAAAATAAAAAGATGTCCTTTAGACCCCATCCTCCTAGTCCTCTTGGAACTGCAATTCTTTTCCAGTTAACCCAAGGGGTGGTCTGATCTTCCCTTTTTCCACTCCACAAAAATCTGAAACACATTCTCCTTATTCTTTCAAGAATCCCTTTCGGAATCCAGGAAAGAGACATCCAATACACCGGAATTGCCTCCAGCACAGCTTTAACGAGTACTAATCTTCCAGCTTGAGAGAGCCACTTGTGACTCCAAACCATTAATCGTTTTTCAACCTTCCCTACCAACCAGTACCAATCCTGTTTCTGATACAAGTTAGCCTTCAGAGAGAATCCGAGGTATTTTAGCCCATCATCCAAACCAGCCGTGTTGAAAGGAAAGATTCTTGATAATTCTTCCTCCTCTTCCGGTCTGAGCAGATGAGTAGTTAGAGAAGATTTGCCAAAATTGATTTCCATGCCAGTAGCCTTTGCAAATAGATCCAGGATACCCTGCAGAGCACGGGTATCACCTCTGGTACCAGAGCAGAAAATGAGTACGTCA
>LPNX010240229.1:755160-902175 GCA_001517045.1 Pseudotsuga menziesii
GTTCAGCTGAGATTTGAGCTGAAAGGATAACTTTCAATCTTTTAGCGATTACTTTGGAGATAATCTTGTAGACGCAGTTGCACAATGATATTGGCTTGAACTCATTGAGAGAGGAAGCATTATCAGACTTTGGAATTAGCGCTATAAAAGTAGAGTTAAAACTAGCCCGGATCCAGCCAGACGACCTTGAATCTTCAATCACCTGCAAAAGATCCCTCCCCAAGATATCAAAGAGGTCCAGAAAAAATTCAATCGACCAACCATCAGGCCCTGGGCTTTTATCTTTATGGAAACTGCCCAAAACCTCTTTGAGTTCATCTTCCGATACTTCCTTCATAAGTTCCCCATTGTCCTCCTCATCCACAAAACGAGGGAGCATCTGAGCCAATCTAATTACCTCTTCAATTGTTGCATGTGGGGGGGCTTTGAACAACCGCTGAAAGTGATTTACCCCGCAGGTGGCCTTATCTTCAAAAGTAACATGTGAATTACCCTCCTCATCCTGAAGACTCCAAATGGTATTTGCCACCCTCCTTCCTCTGGCATATGCATGAAAAAATTTGGTGTTATCATCCCCACATTCTAGCCAGAGTGCCCTACTTTTGAGTCTCCAAGTTTCTTCTTTTTCCAACAGCAGAGTACTGCGTCTCCCCTCTAGCCTTGACAAAGCCTCCTTAGACCCCTGTGTAGCAAAACCCCCTCCATCCCCTTCGTAAATCATCAGAAGTTCTGCTTCTATATTCTTCAGGTCAGCATCATCTCTCCTTTTCTTTTCAACTGCCCATTCTTTGATTTTTACTTTAATAATTTTAATATTGTCTGCAAACTGAATGGCGGCCGATCTGTCATCATCCCTTTCGATTGAATTCCAATAAGTGTGGAAGAGATTTTGAAAGTCTCATCCTAAAGCCACATTTTGTTGAATTTTAAAGGGCTCGGAGGGTTGATAGGCCCCTTCTTGATTTCAAAAAAAATTGGAAAATGATCGGAGAGACCCCCACTGCCCACCCATTGCCGAACTGAAAAAAATCTGTCCACCAACTATTCTGCTACCAAAAACCGATCAATTCTTTTCGCTACCCTGGCTTCTCCACTGCCGTTATTTCTCCAGGTCGGCTTAATTTTAACAGGCTCAATGTCCAAAAGACCTTTCTCCACCAATTTCTGTACAAAATACCCTGCTAAGGAGTCCACCTGGGCATGTGGTCCCCAAACCTCATTATGCCCCAATGAGAATTTAAAATCTCCATCCAAAACCACCGAGTCACCACTCACCAGTGGATTTTGAAGAAGAGAGTCCCAAAATGGAACTCTGTTGTTATATGGCCCATATACATTAACCACTGAAAGAGACATCCCCAACTCTTCCGAAAAAATCTCAACACCCAACACCCCCTCTGAGCCCCAAGAATTATTCAGCTTAACATGGCTATTTTTCCAACCCACCGCCAAGCCCCCAGAACGACCTCTAACATCTAGAGATACAAAGGACCACCCAGGTATCCAGCTTTCCAACCTTTCCTGAATCACCTCACCTACTCCTAAGGTCTCTTGTATCAAGATCACATCAGGGTGTTCAAGAGTAAACACCCTGATGAAGGCTGATTTCTTACTAGGCCCAACCAGCCCACGACAGTTAAAAGACAGGATCTTCATTAGCGACCTTTCTTCTTGGCCGACTCCGCTCTAAGGGCCTTTTCAATTGAAAGTTGTTTTCCACCTAACAGATCCTCCTTGGCTCTGGACTGAGCTTTAGAAAGATTGGTCTTTCTCCCCTGACCCCTTCTCACAGGCGATGAAGACTTGCCCAGTCCAAAGGAATGTTTTTGACAAGATCTGAGGAAGTAACCCAATTCCGAAGAATCTGGAGGAGAGGGACTGGACTCTTCATGGAGAAAAACTGGCTCTGGATTCAAAACAACAGCAGAGGAATTTTCCAAAGCAGGAAGGGGAACTGTAGGCAGGACAGTTGATTCAGCAGGAGACAAACCCGGGCCAAGGTACTGAGAGTCAAGGAGTAAAGGGAGCAGCAGGGGGGGGCAAGACTGTCCCGAAAGGGAAAGTTTCCTCAGCCCATCGATCCAATCAAACCTAAGGAAAGAAACATTATTCAGGAATAAATTAACATTTGATAGATTAGGGAAAGAGGGAGTACCCAGACCAGGAGGATCCCCTGAAACAATACCAAGTTCCGAGTCAGTGACCTGAGCAGGCATATCTTTTAATCCTTCATCCATTTTTGGTTCACTAAAGAGAAATTCCTCCACTGATGGATCGCTTCCCACCTCATCCGCAGAGGTTTGAGCCGAACCGGAGGAGCCCGCACCCTTCTTGGGATTACCTTTGTACCCATTCTCGGAAGCTTTCCTTCTACTGCCATTCTGAGGACGTGCCGACAATTTGCAAGTTGAAATCGGATGCCCATAGGCATGGCAGTGTCTACAGCGAAAGGGAACATTTTCGTAGTCAAGGATTTGAGGGATAATCACTGGTCCCCAATCCAGATTGATAGATTTTGCTAATCCCTCCCTAAGGTTGATATTAACCAGGATTCTAGCCACCTTCTTCTCCCTTGACTCTAAAAAAGAGAGGTCTGCCTCCAGAAAAGTGCCTAGCATATCACCTATCCTCCTGAAGTGATACAAATCCCAGAATTGCAATGGAAGAGCTGGCAGTCTAACCCAAACAGGAACGACGTCGACCCTCTCTTTACTTGCATCAAATAGGGGGCTCCATGTTTCAATAGCATAGTAGAGTGGTCAATATGCCAGCATTTGCTCTGTATCCAGCTAAGGTCCCCCTCCTTCTCCAAATTGACCGCAAACCATCCTCTGTTCAACATATCAACCATAGGAGCATAGCCCAGCTGTGTGCCCCACGAGGCCGTAGCCCAGTCCTGAACAGTTTTTTTGGAAAAATTTCTGCCCATAACCCTCCCAACTAGGGTACATTTCTCCATTTTCAGAACACTCTCCCAGGCTAGATATTTGCCGACCACATAATTCCGCAGCTTCTTGGTTTTAATCCAGTTCTTCCTCTGTCGTTTTGGTGTGCCATTCACCCCTACTTGTCTTCCAGCTAAATCATCCACTGCTCCATGACATCCACCAAGGAAGTCCCTGCTGGGTGACCCAAAACCACGCTGTTCAGCTATGTCCAGTGGCACCTTTAGCTCATCCGTCGAGGAACCTCCACTATGTCCCTTCCCCTGCAAAACCTATCCATTCTCCCCTTCTTTGAGCACCAGAGCATGACCTTCCATAGCCTCGTATCCTCCACCTCGATCGAAAGCCGAAAAACCTAAATTTTGAAGTAGTAAAGACCCATCTTCCGGCCACCGCGAGAGCTCTAGTAACTCTTCTGGCTATTGAACAATGACCTCCCCATGAAACTCAGCTGGAACAGGTTCCAACGGTGAACTAGCAAAAAAGACAGACGGGGAAAAAACCTCTTCTAACCCTAACGGCTCTGATCTGGTCGGGCCCCATACCTCCTGACCCATTCTGGGGAAATCCACCATCTGCTCTATCAGGCCTCCACCTGGCACCGCCCAAATGTCAGTGCTATCCATCCTATCGCTCGAGTAATCAACCATCTCCAGATCCTCCATCTCAGCCAGAAGGGTAACCGTCGCTGTCAGAAACCCACAACCTTAAGCCTTGTAGACCCCAACGACCAACCTCCAGCTCAGAACTAACCCTCCTAATCACACCACTTCACCACTCCTCCATAGCACAAGAACAACAAGGGTTATCAAGAAGAAGATTCCATGGCCAACCCCTGGTCCAAGTAGGCCTGGACCAGCCACTCCTTCCCTCGGCCGCCTACACCATCGCTCTCACCTGCAGGCAAACCCTAGTCGCTCCCTGGTCATTCTCACCCCTTAAGATTTGCCATGAAATAGTACTTGCGTTGTATATGTTTAGTATTTGAATGAAAAGTTGAGTTTTTTGCAAGATGAATGGCACTCTGGTTGTCACTGTACAACCTGCTATTCTCCAGCTTCTTAACCAATTCCTTCATGAACCTCTGCAACCAAATCATCTCTTTACTAGCCTCTGCAGCAGCAACATACTCTACTTCCGTTGTTCAAAGTGCAATAACTTTTTGCAGTTTTGAAATCCAACTTACTGTTGTTACACCTACAATAAACACATACCCTGTGGTTCTCCTCTCACTGTCTTTATCACCAGCCATATATGCATCAACATATCCCTGTAGAACAATGTTTGAACCTCTAAAACATAATGCATGAGAAGTGGTACCTCTAAAATACTTGAGAATTCACTATATTACTATTGAATTCTCTTTACCTAGATTGTTCATATACCTGCTCACAACACCCACTGCATGTGCGATATATGGTCTTGTGCACACCATGACATACATCAAGCTGCCAATTGCTGAAGACCAGGGAACCTTGGACATGTTTTCTATCTCTTCATGTGTCTTGGGACACATATCCTATTTAGTTTGAAATGGTTGGCCAAAGGTGTACTAACTAGTTTTTCCTTCTACATTCTAAACCTCTCCAACACCTTTTCTATGTACTCACCTTGACACAATGTCAATTTGCAATTTTTCATGTCTCTTGTTATTATCATACCAAGGATTTTCTTTTCAACACCCAAATCCTTCATTACAAATGATTTAGCTAGTTTCCTTTTGAGCATATTTTTATCCTGCATGTTAGAACCTGCAACAAGCATGTCATCTACATACAATAAAAATATAATATATCTTCCATTCTCTATCCTCTTGAAATAAACACAATGGCCAAATTGGCATCTACTATAACCCCATTCTGTCATAGACTTATAAAATTTTAAATGCCACTTCCTTGGAGCTTGCTTCATTCCATATACGATCTTGTTCAACATGCAAACCAAATTCTCCTTCTCTTTGACCTCATACCCAGGTGGCTGCTGCATATAAATATCTTCCTCCAAATCCCTGTGGAGAAAGGTTGTTTTTACATCTATTTGTTCAATATGCAAATTTTCTACCACCACTAGACTTAGAATGGTCCTAATTGAATTCATTTTAACAACGATATAAAATATTTCATCAAATTATATACCTTTCTTTTGTGCAAATCCATTTACAACAAATATATCCTTGTACTACTTCTTACCTCCATGTTCTTCCTTCAACCTGTAAACCCATTTATTTTGCAATGCTCTTTTTCCTACATGCAACTCAACCAAGTCGAAATACTCATTCATGCCTTGCTCCCACCTCTTTCTAGTTTCTACTTGCATTGCCTCTTCATAACATTCTACTTCACCAGAATCACTCATCAATAAATAATACAGTGAAGGAGAGAATCGTTCAGGGGGTATACTTAACTTGGTAGATCTTCTTACATTTGCAGGAGTTTGATATACATGTTGCTCTTGATTTTTTGGTTCCTTTGGAACTTCATTTTATTTTATTTTTTCAAGGACTATGTACTCAGTGTTTTCCTTTTCCTCTTTCTTTCCTTGCAATTGATATTTGTACACAACCTTTTCATTGAATACTACATATCTACTCCTAATGTTTTTTTTTATTTTCATAATCCCATAAGTAATAACCAAAATCATCAATCCCGTATCCAATAAAGGTACATTTCTTGAATTTATCCTCAAGCTTTGTTTTATTTTCTTTATCAATATGGACAAATGATTCACAACCAAAAGTTCTCAGAAATGAGTAGTATACCTTTTTACCTGTCCATGCCTCCCCTTGAATTCCACCATCCAAAGCTCTTGAAGGCCCTTTGTTTATTAAATAAACAACAATATCTACAACACCAACCCAAAACTGTAAGGTAAACCTTGTAGACAATATCATACACCTTGCACTCTCCATGATTGTTTTGTTCATCCTTAATGACACACCATTTTCTTGTGGTGTTCTTGGGACTGTCTTCTCTCTACATATCCCATGGTATGAACAGTAACTACCAAACTCCTTTTTTCATTATTCACCTCCATTATTAGACATGACACATTTCAATCTTTTCCCTACACTAGCATTTTTGAACACAAAATCTGACGGCTTAGATGTCTGATTTTTGACATATTGTTGTTGGCAATTCAACAATTCTCTCTTTTTCTAAACGTTGGTTGAATTTCAGCTGTTTTCCGACAATGAAAAAATCTCATCAAAATTTCGAAATACACCTGTTGCATTTTCGACGGTAAATTTCACCTAATAGATGTCAAAAATTATACTAAGTTTTCTTCGTGGAGGTTGGATAACCGACCATAAATTTCAGTGCAATGATGTCAGATATCCGACGGAGTTTCCTCCATTGCATCATCAGTAGTCTAACCACTTTGTCGGATTTAATTGAAATTTGACAAAAAAATTCACTTGATGAACGTTGGATATCCGATGGAAATTCCTCCATTGCGTCATCGGTAGTATAACCACGTTGTCAGATTTAATATAAATCCGACAACAAATTTCACTTCGGTAATGTCGGATATCCAACGGAGTTTCCTCCATTGCGTCGTCGGTAGTTTAACCACTTTGTTGATTAAATGGAAATCCGATCACAAATTTCACTTCATTTGCATCACATATCCGATGAGGTTTCCTCCAATTTGTCGTCAATAGTATAACCACTCTATTGGATTTAATGGATATCCAACGATAGACTTCACTATATAGATGTCGGATATCCGACGACACCGTGTAAATTTATTAAAAAAATTATCCCTTTATATTTGGATTCACCAAAGAAACCAGGTGACTCATATTGGACATGGTATGCCTCATTCTAGATGCCATATTTACTTGAATGGAGTAGCCAAGTGAAGTTAGAAAAACCTAGTGTTTGATATTCATTCACCAAAAAGAATAAGAAATTTCACTTGTTCTATGATATTTAAAATTCCTCCATCCTTTCTTTAATCCCTTGCAATTACCCATATAATACACCATGCCAAGAGTTTTTAAGAGTGCATATAGATATTCTTCCTCCTATTCCATGGGTTGTTAGTTGGAAATGAGTGATGTATCTTCCTCTACACTAACCTCATTCATGGATGAGTTTGTATCAACCGTGCCACCCCAAATTTGAACTCCACTCTTCATATCTAATTAGGGTATCATAAGGCCACTATGTAGAAGGAATCAAGGGGACTCGCCACTGGAACTTTGATTTTATATGACACATAGTATTGAAATCCTACTTGTTCCCTAAATTTGTTTCTTGTGGACTAAGAAATACAATCCTATCACCTCATCCTTCATGGTTCTAGACATCCAACTATAAATATTTGTGATTCATTCTTGGACTATTTCCACCATGTTGGGAATCTCCCTAAACAACATTGTTTTATCCTCCAAAATATATATAAAGAGATATATGAACATTCCTAATGAGAAAAATGATGATATATTTAAGAATATTCCATTCAACCAAGTAACTACTGAGATTCCTCCTCTCCCATTTAATATCATGATTTTTCTTAATTGGGCCCATGAATCCATCTCTATGTTTACCTTTAACCTAGGGAGGGACGATGAAGCCATGGTGGATGAAAGAATTATAGCCATATTTGACTTATTCAATGATCTATTAACCCCCACATCAGATATGAAGAGACTCTAGCCATTAATATAATATAATGGTTAACCGATTTCCAAACTAATAGAGTATTATGCTACCCATACTACCTAGTCTACATGTTCATATACTAGAAAAACCACACCCTATTCCACCTATGGATACAACAATTCAATGATCGTAATCCAAAGAGGTGTCTTGAATAACTACCATGGGTTGTAAAAGATGATATAGAGTCTTCCATATTCAAATACATAAATGATTTATTATTCACAAGCTTCTCATTCACTATAGGTAGAGAGGCTCATAGGATGTTTGATAGTATCAATCCATACTTACACCTAGGTGAAGTTCATGGGAAATGATACTAGTAATTAGGGGAGAATTCCAAAGTAATAAGGATGTATGGGGTTGAGCTGGAATCCCCCTACAATATCCCCAAGATCCTTACCACATGATATTTTGTACTAGAATTGTGGAAATTGAACTCAAGAGATAGAACAATTACACTCACAAAATTGCTAATCAAACATGAAAAATTAACATCAAAGGAGACTAAAATTGGAGCATAACACTAATCTGTATTGAATAAGTGTACAATAGCCAACCTTGTGAAGTAATCGGCTGATGCAATATATAATTACATGAGAGATTTGAATGCATAAGGATGCCATCCGAAAAGGTCAAAAAGTAGGCTTACTAAATCTAGTCAAATCCCCCATAGGTGCATAAAGCAATTTCCAAATCCACCAAGATGCTCACGAATTGGCTAAGTCAAGTAGGAAAGATAATGAGGGATGGAAAGAAAACTCATACATGGTTTTATTAGGATAAAAGTAGGGAGGATGATGTGGGAAAAAAGCAAGTCAACTACACCTAGTCTAGCTTTTCCTTTTGCCTTAATTCTCAATAAAACAAGCAGCTTTTCAGAAAAAGTAGATATGCACTTTGGAGGATCTGGAATAAAGAATAAATGCTAAAATGGGTTTCCAGGAAGTTTCCCAAGTGCTCCATGACTCATTTTGGCATGTGTTGACTTCTAGGACATGTAGAAGGCAACTAGCATAGAGTGGAATCTAGGAGACTAGGTAATAAGACAAAAATGATTTAATTAATGTCTAAGCTAGGTAACTATGGGTTGATTATTATAACACCCCCGATTTAATCCTAAATTTATGAGTAAATATCAGAAAAATATAGGGCATAGCAACAAGGCTTAGTCACCCTTTACATACTGCTTTTCCATACAACCAAGGAAAGAGGCAAAAACCCAATGGGAAAATCCTCCCTTAAACATGGATAGAAAAACAAAATTTGGAAATATTGTCATCAATAATGCTTCACAGCATGATCATAAATCCCCAACAGTGATTTGAGATTGCTAAATTTCTTCTCACAAAAAACTTTGGTGAAGATGTTTTCTACTTGTTCTAAATATGCACAGAAGAGTAGATGAATGGTACCATCATGTAGAAGCAGTCTGATGTAGTGCTTGAGCCCATACAATGATTTCTTTAACCTGCACACTAAATATGGATTGGAAACAAACCCTTCAAGTTGATGCATGTAAATCTCTTCAGTGAGATCTCCATTTAGGAAATCACACTTCACATCCATGTGATGTACCTCCCACTGCTTTGAAGCTGCAATGGCTAAAGCTAGCCTTATGGAGTCCATCTTTGCCACTGGTGAAAAGGTTTCATTGTAGTCAATACCATGTACTTGTGAGTAGCCCTTGGCTACCAATATTTCCTTATATTTCAAAGGTGAACCATCAGCAGCAAACTTAGTCTTGAAAACCCACTTACATTGAACTAGCTTCCTCCCTGGGGGAAGATCAACCAGTTCCCAAGTGTTGTTCTTCTGGAGCGAGCTAAATTATTATTTCATGGATGTTTTCCATATTGGATCATGTGCTGCATCTTCATATGTTTGTGTATATGATTCAACCATAAGATAACACTTCTCATCAAATAAAGGATCTTTCATACAAAGGGCACTCTCAAACTGAGATCTAGTCCTCCTAGTGTCACTAGGATTTCCAACTAGTTCCCCAGCTACATGAATGGTATTTGCTGCCCATTTTGGTCTTGTAGAAATGTCAAGATCTGAAACCAAATCATCATTATCAAACATATCATAATTAGCAAACTCATTAGTCTCTCCACTTACAATCAATGGATCTGGTGGTGAAGAAGACTCTCCAACTTCAACTGCTACTAAAGGCGCTTCTTGGAATTGAACACTTATTTCAATGAAATATTTGTTAGTACTCAAGTTTATTAGCTTGTACCCTTTTGAATCTTCAGAATACCCAAAAAATAGGCACTCTTGGCTTTGGGGCTGCAAAGCCTTTCTCTTTTTAGTTGGAGTTCTAGCCCAAGCCTTTGAGCCAAAAATCCTGAAATGTGTCACATATGGCTTGTGCCCACTCCAAGATTCAAAAGGAGTCATACCATAAAGCTGCTTATGAGGCACCCTATTCTAGATGTAGGATTCACATTTTATAGCCTCGGCCCAAAACTTTGGTGGAAAAGTCTTAACCTCCATCATGTAGGTTGCCATCTCCTTCAATGACTTGTTCTTTCTCTCAGCAACACCATTTTGCTATGATTTGTAAGGGATCGAATGCTGCATCTGAATAATTGCATCTTTACAATACTGAATGAACTCAGACTTGACATACTCACCACCATTTTCAGATCTGAGGATCTTTAATTTCCTCCTAGACTGGTTTTCAACCAAGGCATTAAAGACTTTGAAGAGGTAAAAAAATTTAGACTTATGCTTTAGGAAGTAAACCCAACAATACCTGGAAAATTCATCTATGAAGGCTAGTGCATATTTGGCTTGACTCATGGACATATGAGGAAATGGACCAACAATTTCACTGTGGGTCAACTCAATAGGTGCAGAGGTTCTCTCATGACTAGCTCTCTCAAATTTGTGCTCTGGGTGTTTTCCTAGGATACAACCTTGACAGAATCCCTTGGAAAACTTGATCTTTGGTAACCCTATGACCATATCTTTTTCACATAAATCAGAAAGATACTTGTAGTTAAGATGGCCAAATCTTTCATGCCAAAGCTTACTTGCCTCATTAGCATGAATCAGAAGAGCAAAGGGGTTTGAGTAGGGTAGAAAATGGAAAAACATGTATACCTTCGAAGTGTGATCAACAACACCTTTTGCCATGACTTTACCATTCGAAATCTCAGTGATTTCAACATCATCGAGAGAGAAGATGACCTTCTTTGGAGACCCAGTGTGAGTCATCTGATATACTGACAAGAGATTAGAGGCAAGACCTAGAACATAAAACACATTATTGAACTTACCATTGTCAAGATCAATCCTTCCTTTCCCCAAACTGTCAGTGAGAGAGTCATCTCCCAAAACTATTGGTGGACCTTTCAACATGTCAAGAGAGGAGAATGCCTCTTTTGTCAAAACCATATGTCTAGAAGCTCCAGAGTCTATGATGAAGCTAGGTGAGCTTGATGTGCCAGTAACCAAGGCATGTACTCTCTCTCTGTCCTCTGAATTTGATCCTCCTTCCCTCTTCTTTGAACAATTAGGAAGGGAGATGTTATTCTTCTCCAGGAGTTGGGTCAACATGTCAATTTGCTTCTTCATACAAGAGATCTCAAAATGATATCCCTTACTGCAGTATGCATGCATGCTCATTTCTCCTTTGTTCTTCTTCTTCTGGAAGTTCTTCTTGGAACCTTGGGGCTCATCTTGAGACTTGTTCTTGTCTCTCTTTTACTTAGGTGGATTTTTAGCTTTTTTCTTGCCTTTTGAATCCACCCTTGAATCTACAGCAACCAAAGCTTGGTCTTTGGAAGGTTTGATGGTGCCCATCATCACCAACTTATCTTGTTCCTGTGTGAGGGATTCCATGAAATCTGCAAGCTTAGGCATCTTCCAGGCTCGAGATATCAACTTGGTGGCATGGAAGGTCGAAACAAACACTGAATAGTTAGGGCCAAGCTTTGAGACTATGGCCAAAACTAGTTTCTCTTCCTTCTTTTCGAACCCACATTGTTTTAGCTGCAAAACAAGGGCTTTAAACTTGGAAAAATAGAGTTGCAAGGATTCGAAGCTACTGGGATTCAAGGAGATCAGCTCGTTCTCGATTTGATGTCCTCTCATCTCATCTGTCTTACCAAAAATATCTACAAGATTCTCCCACACTTCATTCGGTGATGTCAATCCATCAAGATGGAAGAGGAGGTCTCTTAAAATGCTTAGACACAAAATACCATAGGCCTCATCCCTCCTATTGTGCCATTTGATTTTCTATGAAGCTGCATTAGGCTCTGCCTCAGTTGCCATAGTAAACCTGTAGAGACATTTTGATCTCAAAAATATCTCCATATCAGCTTTCCACTCAAATAAATTGAATGGAGTTAAGATGATCTTCTGAGATCGGTCCATAGCTCAGAAACTGTGCCCTTCAGTCAACAAAATATGCTCCCAGTCAAGATGTCAAACCTGCAATAGCAATATGGAAGGAGAGAAATCAATATAAAAAGGCTCTAATACCATGTGGAAATTGAACCCAAGAGATAGAATAATTACACCCACAAAATTGCTAATCAAACATGCAAAATTAACATCAAAGGGGACTGAAATTGGAGCATAACACTAATCGATATTGAATAAGTGTACAATAGAAAACCTTGTGGAGTAATAGGCTGCTGCAATATATAATTACATGATAGATTCAAATGCATAAGAATGCCATTCGAAAAGGTCAAAAAGTAGGCTTACTAAATCTAGTTAAATCCCCCATAGGTGCATAAAGCAGTTTCCAAATCCACCAAGATACTCACAAATTGGCTAAGTCAAGTAGGCAAGCTAATGAGGGATGGAAATACAACTCATACATGTTTTTATTAGGATAAAAGGAGGGAGGATGATGTGGGCAAAAAAAAAGTCAACTACATCTAGTCTATATTTTCTTTTTGCTTTAATTATCAATAAAACAGGCATCTTTTTAGAAAAAGCAGATATGCGCTTAATTTGGAGGATCTGGAATAAAGCAGGCATGCTAAAATGGGTTTTCAGGAAGTTTCCCAAGTGCTCCATGACTTAGTTTTGGCATGTGTTTACATTTAGGACATGTAGAAGGCAACTAGCATAGAGTGGAATCTAGGAGACTAGGTAATAAGACAAAAATGATTTAATTAATGTCTAAGGTAGGTAACTATGGGTNAGAATATGTTAGACATCTGGTTGATATTGATTTATTCCACTTATTAAAGTCCAAAAATAACATTCACATAGTTTATTTTGGTGTCGATATGGGATATGATTTCTCAAAAAGGAAGGGTGCCAATGAAGCTATCCAAGTCTTGGCTAAATTGAGCTTCCTTCTAGAGAAGCCTTGGAGGTGTGGTCCACATTTTACTATGAGAACAAAGAAGGGAAAGTATAAGCTTAAGCCAAATGGTCATGAGAAGGGTATAGAGAATAGAATCACTAACAATAAATATTTATTGGAGGTAAAATCCATTCTATAGGCAAATGCATATCCTGCCAGAGTTATCACCAAAGTTTTTCCTAGACCCAAACCTAAAGAACTAGAAGTAACATCATACTACAAATTTTACAAGCCTAAGGGTATTATGATTCCTAGAGATTAGCTAAATTTCACTACTCTAAATGAATTAAGAAGGAAGGAGGTACATGGATATTACTTCAAAGTAGAATAAGGAGCCATGATGGAGGATGAGATGTGGAAAATATTCCTTATTTCTATATGCCCAAGTATGAAACATTCTGTAAATTATATTATAAAAAATGAGGGGTTGAGAAGGATTAATATGATGATGAAGATAAGAAAAAAAAATGGTGGGGATGGAGTTAACTCTTTCTAGTATATAGCAAGATCAAAACAATAAGAGGCATTTTCCCCTAAAGAAACCACAACACATGCTCCAACAAAAACCCCAACATATAAAAAGATCATTCCCATATTGTACTACATTGGATTCAAGGGAACATGAGGATTGGAAAAAGATAATAAATAATGGTATTAAAAATCCCATTCCTATGGAAAAAATACCCAAAGGTTTGGGAGTGAAATCTAACAATAATTCACCTTACACTAAGAAAGAGGATATGTTCTCTACTTTTATTTAACTAGTTGATAGAAAAATAAAATATGAGAAGATGATGGAGGTCTTGGGATGAATCGAAATGGATCAATTTGTAAATTTTCATCTATTTTGATGATTTTTGGGTGGAAATCATCAATCACCCAAGAAATATGACAACACTGTAAATTTATAAAAAAAATCCCTTTATATACCTAACAAGAAATTGGGAAGCTTGGAGTAGGTTAAGGTAGAACCATTAATAAATATAACTCATGCATCAACCAACCAAAGGTTGGACTCTTTCTTCCTACATTGAAGAGATCTAGAAGGGAAGAATATCCTTGAAGCATAATCAAGCAGAAAAAGGGAAGATCTTCCTCATGTTATGTTATGTAGGGTAGTGTAGAAGAGTACCATGGCTGTTTAATAGTCGGATGAGAGTTAAGCATGCTTTGTTGTGAGCAAATTGGCTAAGCATGAGAACAATAGGTTGTCCTAAGAGAGTTGAGTCCCGTAAAAGATTCTTTAGACTTGGTGGTATCATTCTCTAAATTGGGGGTGAAAGTAGTAATTGATTCCTAAAGTTGGTGGTAAATTGCTCCATGGTAACCGGTTTGGTGGACATGGCTTTAATTATAGACAAATATTCATAATTATCTCTTGTAGAATGTTTTTTATTTTTTTAATTCCTTGAATTAAATGGGTAATGAACTCATTAAAAAGTGTGCAATACTATCACTGCCACCAATTCATACTTGGAAGATAGCTCTGTATTATAATGTTGTTACAGGTCAAATTTAACCTTATAGATGATTACTGAAGAAAAGCAATCTTGTTGGCAGTTCCCAATGGCCAAGGGAAGCATGTAGGGATGCTACAATGACTTACTCTTGCTTGTGGAAATCAAATCTTTCCTCTGGAAGTCTAATCAATATTCCCTATGTATCAATGTTGATACATAAGCCAAGTTCAATATGCAGCTTACCATATCGTTCCCTTGGCTCCAATGAATGTTAGAAAGAAAAGGCATTTTTCATCTGGATTCTTATGCAATTATTAGATGATTGCTTGGAGCCATTTCAGTATTTTTAAGCAGATATGGAATATGATCTACATAGACACAATACAAAAATATGCTTACAAGCACTGATAGTCATGCAGCATCAACAAAAAGACTATGGAGTATGATTATCGATAAGTACATGCATTTTTAGCTTCTTTGTTTATATATGTTTTTAATTCTTGTCTCCCAATAACCACTGTAACTACTTGTAAAGAAGCTCAATTCTAACACTATTTTGGAAAGTTGAAGATACTTTCTTTAACTATTAATGTAAAATCCATTCAACACCAAGGTGGAAAGATGACAACCATGGGGAATTTTCCCATCGCTCATGTATGGCCTTCTTCTGCAGGCATGGCACACTCGCCATCCCTTTTAGGGGGCTCAACATACTTCATTTTGGAGGGAATTAAACCTTGGTGGGGAATGTCTCTATGCCTTCTCAACCAACCAGTGAAGCCCATTACAATCATAACCACTTTTTAACTTTATGCTTGTTAATAAGATATTAACTTCACATGAAAATGGATTACTAACACAAAGGTTAAATGAAAAGGAATTCACAACCCTTCCTTTCAAATAATTTAGAAATACCTCGGGATATTTTAACAACATCCCACAAGGTTTAGGAGAAAACCAATATTTCCTAGAACACAATATCGCTTTATAGAACCAGCCAAAATAACACAAACATAAACATTGTAGGTGATATTGTTGTCATACAAATGTTAGAACGATTATTGAACAAGTTAAATGCAGGTATGGGGTGCTTGAAAACCACTAAGATGAGGAATTAATGGTTTCTCACAAAACTTATAATAACCTAAAACATAGAAACAATTTATCTTAATAATCACGTAAAGGAATTTCCAGAAAAGGTCCAATAGATCAACTGGTCTGAGGGAACTTCAAATGTCTTCATTCATTGAATGGTATTAAACCATTTACCTGGTCAAGAACTTCAAGTAATATAATCCCACAATAGCCAATCATCTCAAATGCTACCTACCATACAGAGAGAAGAGTAACTGAGGTTTAAAGCTATGTAGAATATAAAACTACTACGATGATCACAAACAATAATTATACTAATTTCTATACCAATTATTAGGACTAGCACTCTCTTTAGAAATTGAATTCAATTGCAATGTCAATAGAAAAAGTTGTTCTATATTAAATCATAGAGAGCCTTTGACAAGAGCAATATAAAGAAAGATCTGCAAAATTTGTGTGTTATTGGCTATGTATTTTTCTCACCTTCAAGCAAGCTTCAGGAGTGAGAGCGAGGGGGTGGGGAGATATCCCACGCAAAATGGATCATCCAATTACAGAATATTTTAAATGAAATTTTGGTGCTTACTTCAGATGGAAAGCTCTTTAAAAAGAGACAAAGAAACCACTCCATTGCCACAAGAGAGACATCAAATTCTAGTTGCTCTAAATGTGCAGCAATTATACCATCTGAAAACAAAAATTCAATGATATGCTGAAGTACAATTAGTAAATATATTAATAATTTAATATCATTCCTGAAACAGTGAAGGAAATGCATAAATACCCTTTGTTCAACATGATGACATCCAGACAAGTTGTGTGTATAGAAATCATCGACCAAAACATTCTCCAAGAGAACAACCAATATTCAAAATGAATCCTCCTCAGTTTTCATGACAAGCAATAACAACACAACCACATAATTTAATCCATGTTTTGCAAACAATAATTTTCACTTGATCAACATATCTTGCAGCCAATATGCACAATAAATTCATAATTAAAGCACAACTAACAAGAGTTTTTCAATTGGAAAGGAATCTTGCATAACACAACTGGAAATGAAAAATGAAATTAGATGAGATATTGAATACAAGTCTTACTTGGAAATAACCAACTTGGGAATCACATAAAGAGTATCCAACAAGCACCCTTCACAGAGATTCTTGTTCCTTTGGAGTTTCCAACTAGGGATGTGAAGGGAAAGTTCATGGCAGATCCTGCATGGTAGCCAGGAAAAATGACCTAGAATGATTTCAGAGACAATGAGTAACTCATCTATCTAAATTGTATACAAGACTCCCACGATGCACATGTATTCTTAGTTACAATGAAAAAAAAGTTAAGAATAATTGTTAGCATTGCAATTCTATTATAGTACACACATTGCAAAATTTTCTTCAACCTAATTCATCAAAAGGGAGAATCACTATTGAATGCATTTATCGTAAAAAACCAGTAAATGACAAACCAATTTTCTAACTGTCATTTCATGCTGCTTGAAATTCATGTATTATAAACATTGGGAGTGATGCAACACTGACAAATCAAATACAAAGAAGAAGAAAGAAACACAATTCAAGATCATGAAAAAATGAACAAACTGGTCCGTAGCTCATGTTTGTGAAAATTATGGGACCTTTCAAAACAGTTATGCACATATATGATCAGATAGGAATATTACCTTTTCAAGATTTAAATATGTGATAATAGCCTCATAGAAATCATAGATCAAAGGATCAACATTGGCTACAAATGTAGAATGATTTTTCCCAAGTCTCCTTTTATACATTTTGTTATATCTTATATGTTGGAACATGTCAACATTTTATTATTGCATACACAGTCATTTGCAAGTGATCCTGGCAATAAATGCAATTCTTATTAGGAATATTCAACTGCAATTTTTAAAAACAAATCTTCCATGACCCAAATGCCATATTGAAGTAGAAATATTAATAAATAATCCAAAAAATATAACTTGATGAGATCAAGGAATGATTTGAAAGTAGAAAACACAATTTTTTTAATACTCTGGATTTTTCCTGCCTCAAACTCCCATAGGATATCCTCGTTTTGATGTTGCCGCAAATGGTATTGATGACAAGGGAATTGATGAATGATGGTGATTTGGTGAAGGTTGTAAATGTACACTTGACATTACATGTGCATACTTTTGTTTCTATGTGATACTGAAACAATGGGACTGTGTTTAGCACCAATAATATATACAAGATTGGATTTAAATCCCAGTTGGATGGAACCTAACAGTCTCAATTACCTACTCAGACTCATAGGAATTCGTTATAAATAACCAAGGAACAGAAAATAGTGATCCAATAGAGAATACAACCTTGAATAAATATAAATACCTAATGACTCTGTTGTTCAACAAACAAGATTTTCAATTTAGTCTATTTAATGACCTAGAATTTCACTTATGAATGACCAAGGTATCACCCTATTTGTCTAAGTACACTTTCTGCATTAACTTTCCCTAGAATTTCCATGTGCACCTTTAACAACTTTCTGAGGGTTACTTTCTCGGTTATGCTTACACATGACATATCCATTGGCTTATGAATATGCTTAAAATCCGATCTCCAATTTCATGTCATCTTATGTTATGAGACCATCAACACTCAGAAAGTACAATAAATATCTCCTCGGCCTTGGTATTCTCATCCACCAAACTGTTAAAACCTAAATAGTACAATTTCAATATTTTAATTTGCAACAAGACACATCTTTTAAGTTCCTGCATAAATTAAGTTTCATGGAGCTTGAGAGGGATTAAAAAATCAAAGTTCACACCCTCAAATACTTTGAACCACATTGAAGTTGGCACCACAAGTTGGCTAGTTGGCTATTTTCTTTTTCAAATTATATTAATGTCCTCTCATGTTTTAGGTTGGTTATTTTTTATGAGTTGTTTATTTGAGCATTACACACTCAAATAGATGCGAACACTTCTTCCACCACCCATCCTATAGAGCACCATGAGTCTCTTGGTGAAATTATGCAAATTGACTTCCTAATAATACAAGCTGCACCAATAGTAGTAACCAATTTTGTTTTGGTATGTACCATATTATTGTCAACTAGAATTTATTACACCATCATTATGATAGGTGATTCTCCTTATCACTTGCATCCCATACTCATTATGTGCACACATTTACCATACTTATTTATTTGGGTTTGTAACATTTCCACTAGTCTGCTATGGTTATATTATCAGGTCAAATTAATGTGTTAGGGGAACTGTGTTAATATTTTTAATTGTTCTTGTCACGTGAAATTCAAAATTTTAATGTATTGATCTTAGAATACATACAGACACAATCACATCGAAGTAAGTATGGTAGCAAATTGCAAGGTGGTCCAACTGGCTCACTGAGGGGTACTTGTGTACTGTGGTTGGTTCGTATTCTACAAGTACAACTGTATAGCCTCATGGTAAATAAAGAACACACCTGTAACTATAAAAAATTGTGAATCAATGACTTATTCACTCATGGGCCATTCATTTCTCTTTTTCAATTAGGTTGAGTTGGACGTAGCTAGATAGATTATTTATGTTCCTTCTCCTAAATTGCTTGTTACATACCCCTTTCTATGCCAGATATATGGTACACTTGTGTCCAATTCCCATTTCAACCAATCATATTAGTATGGTATTTAGCCATCTTCTAAGTATTACTGTAACACCCCGGTTTTGACCCCATGGTATTAAGATTGTACATTAGGTATGTATTGTATTTGAATCGTGGCAAGGAGCTCAAGGCCAAGGCCTTGCCATTGATTGATGTTTTGTGGATAGGTGATCTAGGTTGATACCTATGGTTTTGGTGCTAAGTCAAGCACAACGCATTTTGAATATCATGTAAATGCACAGTTTATTAAAATACCACATCTAGCTATGGGACTGCAACGTGAAAGAGACCAGGGCATGATTCCACAAGGGATAGGGTGGGGAGTTAGTCAAACCACCTGAGCCAATAGGGTGTGATTAGATGTCAATTGGTAAACCCATGAACCCTCAGCTACCTTTTGTCCTCTGTACTCAATCATTAATTTCTTCTAGAAATTGGATGAGAAAGTTAATGCCTTGGGTAGAGCAGGGCATGGCAATTTGATTGTTTGACTTAGAAATCCTGCAAGTCTAGGGAAGACACATTCTTGCTTCTACAGCAATGAAGCACGTGATGCGTGCCAGTTCGTCCTTTCTCCCAGATGCAATAATGTTTTATTTTTCCTGAGGGTCAGGGATTGTCATTCTTTGGGAATTAGTCTTTTGTTCATTCAACCATTTGGTTCATTAGCACTATTCCTTGAGCTTGCTTGTGGAGTCAAGTTTTGTTCTGTGTTTTTTATGTTGTTCATTCAATCCTGGTCGAGAAACTCATGGTATTGCTGAGTAAATGGGCAGTGGCCCATTGTTTATAATGGTTTGTTTCACTCTCCTGAGTCGCAAAAGGTGTTTCCACAGTGGTTTCCTCTGTTACATAGTGAGAGAAGCCCGTGCTGCTATGTTTCCATGTGGTTTGTTGTGTTGTGCACCCTGGTTTGGATTTGAATTGTATGCAAGAATTAAGAGTGGAAGAGACATAGAATGTGCTTGATAAAACTAGTGTGGAACCTCACTATAAGATAAGAGTGGATGATGAATATGACTTGCACATCCTGAAGAGAACTGGAAGGGAAGGTGTAGCCCAAGGGAATGTGGAGCAGAGAGGAGGACACTTCCTTGTGTTGGGTGTGTAGGCAACGTGGATGCTAGGGTAGATAAATGTTATAAAGGTGTCCTTAGCTCTGTGGGTGAGCTCACTAGCTTAGTAGTTCTTCCTGTCCAGTGCCTTAGCAGTTTGTTAAACCCAAAGGATATTGGTTTGGATGACATCCTCTAAAACCAAATTGTATATTATCTTGGATGGACATCCTGTGAAACCCAATTGGATCTTGGCTTGCCTGAGCAGCCTATGAAACCCAACTAGTAGTTGTCTTGGTTGTGTCTTGTTGTTCTTTGGGCCATGTGTGTAATCCTTTGCTGGACAACCTTTGAACCCCAACTGTGAAAGATGGCTTGGATGAGTAGCCTGTGAAAACAATTTGTTGGATTGAATAGTCCTTAATGTGGATGTTGGCTTGACTGTGTATAGTCTGTGAAACCCAACTGTTTGTTGGCTTGGCTATGTAGGCTATGAAACCCAACAGTGTTTTTCCTTGTTTCTCGGATAGTCTGATAAACCCAACTGTGAGATGGCTTGGTTGTGTAGCGTGTGAAACCCTTCAACCCTATTGATTGTGTGTTATGAGTTATGGCTATGTGTAAGCCTATTGTTCCCTAGTTTCTTATGGAAATAATGCCCAACTCCAGGGTGGCAGTGGTGTTGAGAGATTACTGAACACACTGGACTATAGTTGGGTGGAATGTTGCAGTGACATAGCTAGTTACGAGACAACTTAATCATCAAGATAAATATCTCTATTAAGCTTGTTTATGCCATATATTTGCTTATGAGTTATTATGATCATGTTGAATGCTTATTGATGGTTAAGTAGAAGTTTACTTCTGTTATGTTTTCCTGCATTTTACCTCTGTAAATTCTTATGTTTTTGCAATGCATTTTCCTAAGTTCATCAAGGTTAGAAGCCTATTACAGAGTCAGGAGGCAGCTAACTTAGTGTTTCCACCCCTTGGAATCTACTTGAGGGAGGAAGAAGGAGGAAATCAGAAAAGGAAAAGTTAAATAGGGCCGAATTGTTGTGTTTACGCATCCCGGGATCCACCTACGGAACGCGAAAGGAGGAAGGAGGAAAGGGCAGTTGAAAACAAGGGAGAAAGTGCATTTTTCGATTTCCGAAGTCCAAGGTAGGAAAGCATAAGTTCGAAGTGGATAAAATTTCTAAGGAAAAAATATAACTTTCCTATTTTCGAAGTCCGAGGTCAAAAAGTGAAAGTTGGAACTGCAGAAAAATTAATATCGTTTATTGTTTTTTCGATTTCCGAGTTTTGCAGTGGAAAGGAGGAAAGTGGATAAAGGATTCCATCGTTTGTTATGTTTCCAATTTCCAAGGTTAGAAAGGCAGAAAGCAGAAGTGTGGAAGGTAGAAGGCAGAAGAGCTATTAAGTATTTTTGTCTCACATTATGTTTCTGATTTCTGATTTCTAAGGTTGAAAAAGAAGAGAGCAGAAATGCGGAAGGCGGAAGAGCTGATGAGTGTTTCCATCTCCCATTATGTTTTCGATTTCTGATTTTTGAGGTCAGAAGGGTGGAATGTTGACAATTCACTTCATTGAGCCTTTGAGTTTTCAACTCCCAAGTTTTGAGGTCGAAAAGGCAGAAGGAAAAGTGCGGAAAGGCAGAAGGAAAAGTGCGGAAAGGATAGGTCCAGTGCAGAAATGATCATTCTGGTCGCAGAATGGATCTGTCAAGGGAGGAACGAATGTTACAATGGTTTCTAAGCCCAAGAATGAAGGTTGAAGTGTGTGTTAACATCCATGCTCTGCGTTTTGAAGGAGAACAAGGGTTCTTTAAGAAATTTTTTTAATTTATCCGCATTATGGGGTATGGGGACGTTACAAATGGTATCAAAGCTAATGGTTATAAAATTGGTCCTGGATAGGCCAGGTGACAGTAAGTAAATATTTTTTACTTCTGAAATTTTTATGAAGCTAACAAATGATGTTGTTAAAACATTTTGTAGAGTCATAGTGCAGATTGAAAAATTGGGTTTTTGGCTCAGCCATGAGAACCTATGGCAGGTATGATGCACATAATCCCTATGAGCATGAGGAAGATGCTATCAGAGAAAAATTTTGAGTTGGAAATGATGAGACAGAGTCTAATGGGAGAATATTTCAACATACTCCCCTAGATATTGCAACCACCATGAGAATCCTGATTAAATCCCAGGAAGGGCAGAATCAGTTGAATGCAGCCATGTTGCAAATTTTGAGAGACACCCAAAGGAGGATGAGCTCTGAGTGTCGCATAGTACATCTATAAGTTAGTAAGAGTAGTTCCATAAGGAGAAATAGGTCTTCTAGTGGATCACCTAACTTTGAAGGATCCACACGGGGTTCGAGCTCTTCATCTCACGGATAAAAGAGAACGAGGTGCTACAGAAACAACTTACATGACGAGTTCAAAAAGGCAAGGCCTCCTACCTTTAATGGAGAGATAAATACATGGGGACTTCTTTATCCTGGTCAAGAAGATGAATCTTGGCTTCTTGGGATGAAGAAATATTTCCAAGTCCAAGACTATTTAGGAAATATGAAGGCTAGGGTAGCCATCTTCAACCTGAATGGAAGAGCATCCATATGGTGGGAGCACCTCGGGAAGGTGAAGAAAATCAATGACAGAAAGATTGTGTGGAAACAGTTCAAGAAGTATTTCAAGTAGAAGTACCTCTCTGACATGTACTATGATGACAAGATCAAAGAATTCCATGTGCTGAAATTGGGACAACAGACAATGAAATATTATGCAAACATGTTCTTAAAGTTGTTGAGGTATGCCAGATACATGAAGGATGATAAAGTAAAAATCCAACGTTTTCTAAGTGGGATACCTCAGTCTTACAAAGACAGAATTGAGTTTTACGAGCCTAGAAATTTGGAAGAAGCAATAAGGAAAGATAAGCATTGTTATGAGAAAAGAAAAAGAAAACCTGATATCCATAAGGTTTGGAAGGACAAAAAGAAGGAGAAGGATGACCAAAGGAAGAAAGGTTTCAAACACTCTAACTTCCGAAATTAGCAGAGGCAACCATCAAAAGCTATGAATCATCCAACTAGAGTGATGGGAGATAGGCCAAGAGATCCAAAAGAGATTAGAAAACCACTCCAATGTTGGAGATGTGGAGGACCCCACATGCATAAGAATTGTCCACTTGAGAATGGGTATGTGAAGCAAGCTCACAACATTCAAGAAGAAGAAACTGTGGGTCAGGTAGAAAGGACTGTCCCTAGGATTTATGCAGCACTAGAGGACCGCCAGGTAGACCATTAGTCAACTGTGGTTGAAGTTGTAGGTAAGATTGCTGAGCAATCTATTTCTGTTTTGATTGAACCTGGATCTACTCACAGTTATATTACTCCTAGAGTTGTTGACATTTGTGCTTTTAAGAAGTTAAATCATAGCAAATCATGGTTAGTTCAGCTAGCCACGAGGACTAAGAGAAAGGTTAGTGAAGTGGTAGAAAAATTTCCATTAGTTATGAATGGGCTAGTCACTTGTGCAGATCTGAATGTTCTACCACTTGGTTCCTTTGATGTTCTCATTGGAATGGATTGGTTAGAAGCACACAGAGTTAATATTGACTATTATAATAAGAATTTTGAATGCATGGATGAAGAAGGAACCCAAATGGTTATAAGAGGCAATCCAAAGGTGATATTTGTTAGGAATATTTCAACAATGTAGCTGAAGAAGTTCTATAGGAAAGGTTTCCAGTTGTATGCATCCCATGTGTTAAAGGTGATAGAGAATGAAACTCCTAGGTTGGAGCACTTTCATGTATTGCAGGAATTCATGGATGTTTTTCCTAATGAAATTCCAGGGCTTCCTCCAAAGAGGGACATTGATTTTAAAATTGAACTTGTTCCAGGAGAAGCACCAGTGTATAAGACACCCTACAATATGAGTACACCAGAAATGCTAGATCTAAAGATGCATCTACAAGAGTTGTTGGAGAAGAAGTATATCAGGCCTAGTGTTTCCCCCTGGGGAACACCAATGTTGTTTGTGAAAAAAAAGGATGGTAAACTCATGTTGTGTATTGATTACATACATTTGAATAAAGTCACTATGGAGAATAAATATCCTTTACCTCGAATTGATGACCTCTTTGATCAAATGAGAGGAGCAAAGGTATTTTCCAAGATTGACTTGCGGTCTGGTTACCATTAGGTAAGAATCAAGGATGAAGATATTCATAAGACAACCTTCAGAACAAGGTATGGACACTATGATTTTGTGGTGGTACCATTTGGTCTCACAAATGAACCAACCACATTTATGTTTATCATGAATAATGTCTTCAGCTGGTATCTGGACAAGTTTGTTCTTGTTTTCCTTGATGACATTATTATTTATTTTAAGAATGAGGAAGAACATGAAGAACATATGAGATTGACATTGCAATTGCTAAGGGATCATAAGCTCTATGACAAGTTGAGCAAGTGTGAGTTCTATAAAGATATAATTCATTATTTGGGTCACATTATCTCACAGGAAGGAATATCTATGGACCCTGAAAAGATTGAATCCATTATGAATTGGCCAACCCCAAGAAATGTGACAGATGTAATATCTTTTATGGGACTTTCAAGATATTATAGGAGATTCATTGAGGGATTCTCCAAGGTTGCACATTCAATCACTTCTTTGCAAAATAAGGGGATAAAGTTTGGATGGAAATCAAGGTGCGAGGAACGCTTCTAGTAGTTGAAGAATATTCTCACAAGTGCACCCATTCTAAAAATTGCAAACCTAGAAAAATATTTTTTGGCGTGAACTTATGCATGTGGTCAAGCACTTGGAGGAGTTCTTATGTAAGACAACCATGTAGTATGCTTTGAGTCAAGAAAGTTGAAGGATCATGAGAAGAACTATGTCACTCATGGTTTAGAACTTGCAGCCATAGTACATGCTCTCAATATGTGGAGGCATTGCTTAATGGGTAGAAAATTTAAGGTAAGGACAGACCATTGTAGTCTGAAATATTTGTTTGATCAACCTACTCTAAAATCTAGGAAACCTAGATGGTTGGAGTTTTTATGTGATTTTTATTTTGAAATAAAACACATAAAAGGAAAGGAAAATAAAGTGGGTGATGCACTCAACATGAAGGTGCATGAAATGCATGTGGCATCTCTTAGTATTTTCCAATCAGATTTGAGACAATAGATTATTAATCATGCTACTGAAGATGGAATGTATGTGCAGATCAAGGAACAATTGCAGCAACAGAGTCTTGAGAAGAGGTGTGAGGGATATAAATTTGAAGAAGATGGACTTCTTACTTATAAAAATAGTATTTATATTCCAAATGTAGCATATTTGAGGAGAATTGTTGTGGATGAGATCCATCAAGCTCCATATTCTGGTCACCTAGGATATCAGAAGATAGTTGCTACAACCAAAAAGAAGTATTTATGGCCAAGAATGGAAAAGGACATTGCTGAGTATATTTCAAATTGCATGAAATGTTAGTAGGTGAAGGTTAAGCATCAACACCCAACAGGTTTGTTGCAGCCTTTTCCAGTTCCAAAATGGAAATGAGAAGTTGTTTCCATGGAATTTATTACAGGACTGCCAATGAATTGGAGGCAACATGATTCCGTCATGGTTGTGGTGGACAAGTTGAAAAAAGAAATACGTTTTCTACCAATTAAGTCCATGTATAATACTGATGCCATTGCAAAAATATTCATGAAGGAGATTTTCAAATTGCATGAATTGCATAAGGAAATAGTTTTTGACAAGGACCCCAAGTTTACTTCCAATTTTTGGAAGGGTTTGTTTGCATATTTGGGTACCAAGTTGAACTTCAACACTGCCTACCATCCTCATACTGATGTACAGATAGAGAGATGAATCAGGTGCTTGAAGACATGCTTCTTATGTATGTGATGGAAAAACCATCGAAGTGGGAGGATTATTTACACTTGGTATAATTTTCCTATAATAATGGACAACAAGCATCATGGGGAATGAGTCCTTATGAATCCTTGTATGGAAGAAGGTGTAGGACACCAGTGGCATGGGATAATCCAATGAACATAATTGTTCTTGGTCCATATTTTCTCAAGGAAATGGAGCAATAGGTTGCAAAGATCAAGAACCTGAAAACATTCTAGGATAGACATAAGCGATACAAAGATAAGAATATGGTGCATAGGGAGTTTAGTGTTGGGGATCATGTTTACCTAAGAGTGAGGGAAAGGAAGAGTTCCTTGAATCTTGGAAGTTATGCCAAGTTGTCACCTAGATACTGTGGCCCGTTTGAAGTGCTTAAAAGAATAGGGCCAGTTGCATACAGACTTGCATTGCCTACTAGTACTCAAGCTCATAATGTTTTTCATATTTCTTTTCTTAAGAAATATGTACATGATCCTAACCATGTGATTGATTGGGGTGTGATTCAGGTGGAACCCGAGGGAGAGTTCCAAACCTAGACATTGCACATCCTCAACAGGAAGGTCACCATGCTCCAGAATCGAGCCATAGGACAGGTAAAGGTGCAATGGGAGCACTACGTTCATGAGGAGGCTACTAAGGAGCTAGAGGATTCCATGCTATTGGAACATCCATTTTTTTTTCAATTTCGCAGAGCATTGAGGTGGTTCCAGCTTAACATTTTTGTTCAATTTTGTAAAGCACTGAGGACAGTGCTGTCGTAAGGGGGAGGGGAATGTAATATCCCGATCTTGATTGCATGGTATTAAGATTGTACATGATGTATCTATTGTATTTGAATAATGGAAAGGATCTCAAGGCCAAGGCCCTTCCATTGATTGATGTTTTGTGGATAGGTGATCAAGGTTGATACCTATGGTTTTGGTTCTAAGACAAGCATAGAGCATTTTGAATATCATGTAAATGGACAATTCAATAAAATACCACACCTAGCTATGGGACTACAATGTGAAAGAGATGGGGGCATGATTCCATAAGGCCTAGGGTGGGAAGTTAGTCAAACCCACTGAGCCAATAGGGTGTGACCAGATGTCAATAGGGAAACCCATGAACCCTCATCTACCTTTTGTCCTCTGTCCTCGATCATTAATTTCTTCTAGAAGTTGGATGAGGCAGTTAATGCGTTGGGTAGGGCAAGGCATGACATTTTGATTGCTTGACTGAGTAAGCCTGCAAGTCTGCAGTCTGGGGAATCCACATTCTTGCTTCTACAGCAAGGAAGCATGTGATGTGTTCCAGTCCATCCTTTATCCCATTTGCAAGAAGGTTTTGTTGCTCCTGAGGGTTAGGGATTGCCATTCTTTGAGAATTATTCCTTTTTTTCATTCAACCATTCGGTTCATTGGAGCTATTCGTTGAGCCTGCTTGCAGAGTCAAGTTTTGTTCTATGTTATTCATGTTGTTCATTCAATCCTGGTTGATAAATGCATGGTATTGCTGAGTAAATGGGTGTTATAGCTGATTTTACCACACAAGGTGGATCACACATTTATGGCCTTCCCTGTCCCTCTGTAGACTCTTTGGACCCCATGGACCATTTTTGTATCTTTGATGTTTCCAAGATCATCCCTAAAAACATGCATTACTTGCCATACGTGACTTTTAAACCTATTCTTGTGTATATACATGGATATGACCCTCAAACCCATGTACATCGTGATGTGTGCAAACGGCCAAATAGTTTTGGATTTTTCCTTGATGTGGATCCGATTCACTTGTCTCTTGGCCTTCCATATGCCTTGAGATCGCTCGGATTTGACCTTCCATTACCCCATTGAAGCACTATATAAGGAACCCTTNAAAGAGAACTATAGTCCATTGTTGCTGGAGCTTATACTTGAGTCTGCATCCCTTTGTCCCTTGGAGCACTTTGTGTTCTTCCCAAGCTTGCCTTTGCTTGTGAGCTTGCTATCTAGAGATGGAGGATGAAGTGGTGGAGGCCCAGGTGGAGGACTCAGTTTCTCTGGTTCACAGATGTACCGATAGAGGTTGTCACTATTGTAATCTCTGATTTATATTAATAGAAATATATTTTCCTGTCTAATAATGTGTATTTAAATGAATATTGAATCCATGGATGCTTTTAAATGATTATATATTATTGATTATATATGCTAGAGTAGGTCTAACACCATTATATAGCATGCTTGTCTTGTTTACTGAATGTTGAGAGAGAAAATTACTAATACAAGCAAGAGTGGAAAAGCTCAATGGGGATCTACATCAACCATCCGAAATAAGGCATGTTTCGAGATCCTTTAGTGTTAGATGTTTTGTTTCTCTTGCATATGGGAAAGGATTGATTCCTAAGGTTACTCTGTTTGTTGTGGTACTCCAAGCCATATGAAGTTTTCTCTGTAATAGAATTGGCGACCATACTGGGGAGTTCCTAGTCATTTCCTTTGGGGGTTTTATCGGCATTCAATGTTCTTGAATTGTTCTAATTTCTTTGTTTCTAAGTCAGGTCTGGGGGCATGTTTTCCTAGTAGTGTCTGATAGGAGTAAATTTTGTCTCAGCTTGTCTGTTTACTTCATTTTTTATCTCTTTTTCTTCCTGTACACGAGTTTTGTCTTCACAGTCACGTGTACATGCGGTTTTTACTAGGATATCTGCGTATATACGTGGGTTTTCTGCACATAGTCACGTATGCCCTGAGTTTTGCCATTTTGGGAAGATTAAGTGTTGCTACGTGAGTTTGGATAATTGCCGAGTCTTCTTGGATACTTCTAGAGTCTGTATACACCTCTGTTTTTGACTAGAGACAGATTTTAGTTTGAATTTTTTGAAAATATTCTTATCATTTCATTTTC
Source organism: Pseudotsuga menziesii (assembly GCA_001517045.1). Classification (NCBI taxonomy): domain Eukaryota; kingdom Viridiplantae; phylum Streptophyta; class Pinopsida; order Pinales; family Pinaceae; genus Pseudotsuga; species Pseudotsuga menziesii. The sequence goes on from LPNX010240229.1 coordinate 784,189, forward strand.
TATTTTTTGTTTTGAGATTAGTGCATTAGGTCTCGTTTACCTTAGTGCTTTGCTTGGGTGATGTCTGATAGTGCTTGTAGAGTATGGGGGTTGTAGAGTCATACTTTTGCTTTATTATCTCATTTTAATTCAAAAAATACAAAAACATTTTCTTTTTGCATCATTATGCATTTGTTGCATTTTGCATTTTGCTAGGTACTTGCATTAGGTTTGCATAGAGAAGTATTAGTCAGAGTTTCATTTAGGAATGATTGCATATTCATTTGAAGGAAAATTTTGCACTTCACGTAGTAGCATACCCTATTTTTCATTCAGCAAAGTGCATTTGCATTGATTGTTAGGTGCGCATTTTACTTCTTGTTGTGTCATAACATCATTAGTTTCATGACCATTTGCCCTTTTTGATTAATAAGCCAATTAAAATCAACGCTTAATAAAATGAAATGCACTCTTTTATTTTATAGGGTGCACCAACAAGATTAGGTTTTAGGGTCTTGGAATAGTTCATTGTGAGTAAATTCTCCAAGACCACTAAACGAAACATTTATGTGTCTACTTCGTAGAGGTTATTCTGCAAGTGTTCTGGCCAGGTAGGGGTCGGACAGCACAGTCGCTATATGTGTTGAAGATGAGGGCCACTATAATTGGTTATGAACCTCTGCTTGTTGTGTATGGGAGTCTCAAGCCTCTCCTAAGTGAGATATACCTGCTTCATTCGGGAGCTCACATATCCTACCCTTGTTTGCTTGTGATTTGGATTTACATTGTATAGGTGTATGCTCTGTGCACTCTAGTTTTCCTAGGGTTTGTGTAATTAGATAGAGTCTTTTTAATTTTTTGAGTCATTGTGGATTTGGGTGCGACACTTTGTCATGCTCGTCGTTTAGGAGGACTTCTGCCTTCCACGTCTCCTCCTCCTTTGGGAGAGAGAAATATATAGTTAAGGCAGACTACTTCTCACATTGATTCACACACGATAGGAGATCATGAGGATGAGATTCCTGAGATGTATTCTCCACCTCAAGAGGTTGGGGATGTAGATTCTAGTCCTATATATGATCCTTCACCAGAAATACCTTCACATTCTGGTTATGATCCCTCATTCACAGGTCGCCGGTTTTGGTTACTAGGTGACGAGACTCATCATGAACCCACAAGCACTAGTTATATTCGTTATGACATGCCTGATATCCCTACACACGATCCGACACATTATTCCAAGTCATAAATTGAACCTAGCACTACGCCTGGGGGCAATCCTATTTATTTCCATGCAGAGAGATTTGGGAGCACTAGTCACATTGCAACTTCCATCTTGGTGGTGGAAGCTACCTCACATGTCTGTCCTAGACCTAATGTTAGTAGTCATATGCAGATACCAAAACTGAGACGAGTGACCATAGGGAACACCACTTACATCCCTTCACATGTCCCTTCATCCTCAAACCCTACTCCTTTGAATGCATTTTTGACAACCCTTCCTCCCCCTCATTCACATGGTACTTCGGGCCAGAATATCACTACTAGCCATGTTCATACTGTGACTGCTCGCATGATAGTATCTCAGAGTCAAGTACCTGTGTTGTCTTGAGAGGTCATATTCCTATTTCTGGATCGTCTCATAGTCCATCGCAAGGAGTTCCCCATATCCTTAACTATGGAGCTTCTCATGGGACATCCCATGGGACACCTTCTGGAGATTCTCATGGACAGTCTTATGGACCGTAGTATGGACAGAACTATCAACCCTATGGGTATGGGTATCAACAACCTACTTACTCCTCTAATTATGGCTTTGTAGCACTGCATAGTCAAGGTACACCAAATCATAATGCTTCCATGCAGCCCTACACGGGTCAAATGGGAGGAGGATATTATGTCCAAGGCCATGGTATTTACAGTAATCAGCTTTATGCGAACCAAAACTATCAGGGAGCGTGGCATAGACCGGCTCAACCTAGGCTCCCTTTCCTTGCAACGTTGAACTTAACTGACTTATCGAGACTTATGAATGATCCGGTATCTCATGACCCAGCTTGGCCTACTGTCCCTAACAATCTTCCCTCAGACATTCCCAAGTTTGAGGGTAAAGCAGGAGAAGATCCTAGTGAACATGTCACTACTTTTCATCTTTGGTTCTCTTCCAATTCCTTACATGACGACTTAATCCATTTAAGGCTATTTCAACGCACCCTCACCAGGCCTGCAGTGAAATGGTATATAGAGTTAACAAGGGGGGCATTCATTTTGTTTGATGACCTTTCCATGACTTTCCTCAATCACTTTTAGCTGCCCATGCGTTACAACATTGGTACAGAACTCTTATCGACATTTCGACAAGACAGCCACACATATCTCAGATCATATCCAAGAGTGGCGTAGACGGAAGAGGTTGATTAAAGGCTTCATACCATCAGAATTTCTCCTTGAATGGTTCTTCAAATTGTTGTTACCTTACATCGCGAAGGATGTTTCTACATCAGGAGTCCAAAATGAGGAACAAGCAATCTTTAGGGCACAGGAGTTGGATTTGATCTATGCTCAATCTGGACTCTTGTATGAGACCATACCTAACACTCCACGTTCTAGTTTTGATCCCAAGATCAAGCCTGGACCACATGCAAATGGCATTGTGGGTTGTACAAGTGCCAAAACTATGGATTCGGTTGTGAAACAAGTGAGCCAATTGTCTATTAATCAATCCGCTTCAGGGCAATTCACAGCTTCGTCCCAACCCACCCAAATGGTGAGTGTACTTTTCATGCAATCATCAGACCAGAAGGGAAACCAGCAGCCCGGAAGGAATAAGAAAAAGGATAAAAATAATTGTAAGGGTGGGAACAAGAACAAAAATGCTAATTTTAATGACAAGAACGCTTGCAATGCTAGGGGGAACAAGCAGTCTAAACGTAAGGTTAAGTTTCCTTGCAAATTGTTTAAGGAGGACCACCTCACTCACTTGTGCCCTCATATGGAAGATGCCTCGAGATTCATAGCATAGGGCCCAGATGTGCTAACTAATCCTTTACCCCATTACCCCATAATCAAAATATGAACTCGAGGACCAATGATCCTCATTGTGCGTTAGGGAGAGATCAAAATCCTCTGGAAGCCAATACTAGTCATGGTTGCATCAACATGGTACGTGCTACTAAGGTTGTGACTCATGCGAAAGATTATGGTTTGTCACAACTGGACCTTGGAAAAGAACCCACTCCACCTGAGAGCCCTTTGCGTATCGAAAAAACTATGGATAAACCTGAAATTGCAACTTGCATTCCTAAGGGAGTCCTAAAGTGTTCGAGGCACAATCCTAATTCCTGAGCCGCCCAGAACTATTCCATTGGCAAGGATTTGGGCCAAAATCCTTGTGTGATGTATGCACTTGAAGTACTTCAGAGTTGTCCGCCAAAAAGGAAAGACTTGCTTTCTGCTCTTGGGATTAATGATGATAACTCTTCTTCCATCATTAAATTTGAAACCATGGGACTACAACCTTGCTTTCCTTACTACGTGTCTTTTTTGATTCATGTAGAGTGTCTTAATATGACTGTCAAATGCACTGTGATTGATGAAGGAATTACTGCTTCCGTGATGTCTTTGTCATGCTAGAAGGGTTTGGGTTCTCCCGAGTTGTCTCAATCTGCTACCATGTTGTCTGCCTTTGATGGTAGATTGTTTCGGCCGCATGGGATTCTTCCTTCTCTTAAGGTCCAATTAGGAGGGAATACCATCATGATCGAGGTCGAGGTGGTTGATGCGCCCCTTTACCACAATATTTTACTGGGCCGGAATTGGATGTATAGTATGCAACATGTAGCCTCTTCTCTATTTCAAGTAGTATGCTTTCCATTTAATGGGAATATTGTTACGATTGATCAGACATCGTTTCGTAATCCAAGTGTTAGTGCATCATCGAGAGCTTCTATCTTGATTATCAATCATTCTCAGCCGACAACTGGGAGTGTGGGTGTAGGTATGTATCCATCTCTTATGGGGACCTTTAGTTGTCCTGCGCCCATTCTTATGATCAGATCTAGTTTTGGTGGGGCTTTGTCTTCGTTGAATTCGGTGTCTTTTCATACTACCCATATGGAAGATCCTTGGATTCTTCCTTCAACGAGTCCTTTCGAAATGGATGTGCCATTTCCTGTAGCAATGATAGCATATCAAGCGAATCTTGATTGTGTTGCAGATCCTAGTCCTTCGTCTTCGCGGACAGAGGAGGAGGACCCATATGTGTTGCCTACATGGGTAGTTGAGTCCTCTCACACACATGATTTCCTTAATGATGTTTTTCCATCAGATGAAGCCATTATTGAGGCCATGTCTGGGGTTGAGCTACCTTGGGAAGAGTTACATCATAGATCCTATTTTCTTCTCGAGCTTAACCATATGGAGCATGAGGACTTTAGAGAGATTCTTAGTGAGAATATTGGTAGTCCCATGGTTCCATTGAGTTCTCCTGGTCAGATGGCTAATGGGAACATGAAAAATTTATCACCTACTATTCCTATCAATATTTCTCGTGATCCTGGAAAAATTTTGAAAGTCTACATTGGGGCGGACTGTTCCTCTGATGAAATCAAGGAGTATACTAATCTATTTAAAGAGTTTCATGACATCTTTGCTTGGTCATACGAGGAAATGATAGGTATCGACCCTCGTATTGTTGAACATGAAATTAAGACCTATCCGAATGAGAATCCCATTTGAAAACGTTTGCGTGCGGTGAATCCTAGAAAAGCACCTGCTATTAAGGTTGAGATAGAGACACTGTTAAAATCCAGTTTTATCTATCCCGTTCCCTTGATGGAGTGGGTTTCAAATCTTGTTTTGGTTGATAAGAAGTAGGGAACAATCTGTATATGCACTGATTTCCGTGATTTAAATCGTGCTTGTGCTAAGGATAATTTTCCCACACCATTTATTGATCATATTTTGGATGAGTGTATGGGAAGCGAGGTATTCTCCTTCATGGACACTTTTTCTGGATATAATCAGATTCAGATCAAACATGAGGATCAACATAAAACTGCATTTATTTGTCCTTGGGGTATGTTTGCATATCGAAAGATTCCTTTCAGTCTTAAAAACGTCGGAGCCACATTTCAGTGGGATATGACCTTAATCTTTCATGATCTCAAAACGATTATCGAAGTGTATTTGGATGATCTTGCTGCTCATTCTCGTCTGAGAGTGCGTCATCCATGCCATTTGAGATTAGTATTAAAAAGATGCTGCCATTACCAGGTTAGGTTAAATCCTCATAAGTGCATCTTTTGTGTAAAAATTGGTCGCTTCCTAGGGTTCATTGTATCCAAGGAGGGTATAAGAGTCGATCCCTTAAAGGTTGAGGCAATACTTCAATTGTCTCCCCCGCATAATATTAGACATCTTCAGTGTTTGCAAGGAATGGAAAATTTCTTGCGGAGATTTGTGGTTAATTTTTCCAATTTGACTAAAGGCTTTATGCATCTTTTAAAGAAGGACACTACCTTTTGCTGGGATGAGTGAGCCCAGGAGTCCTTTTATGCTCTTAAGAGAGCCTTAGCATTGGCCGCCATGCTTAGTCCACCTGACTACAGCTGTGTTTTTTTGATTTATGTGGCCGCGTCCATGGATATGGTTGGTATGGTTTTGGTTCAGGAAGATGAGGAGCTCCACGAGCATGTCATAAATTGTTTGAGATAGAACCTTATTGATGTGGAAATCCATTATTCTCATGTGGAGAAACTTGCCTTGTACACCGTTCATGCGGTTCAGAGAATGAGACAATTACATTCTCCTTTGCCAAACTTTGGTGGTAGCTCTTGTCAATCCATTTTAGTTCATCCTCACTAGAAGGATGATCGGGGGAAAATATAATAAGTGGATTGTTATTTTGCAAGAATTCGATCTCGAATTCATTTTGGTGAAATTGAAGAAATCGTTGATCTTCACAGAGCTCATTTATAATTTTCCAAGTGTGGAGGAGGAGGAGGTTTATGAGGATACATTTGTCAATGAGCATATTTTCCTTATCTCAAATTTGGACCCATGGTATGGGGATACCATTATATATTTGCAAACATTGAAGGTCCCTACTCACCTTTCACAGGTTGAGTGACTAAGATTACGTCATGTATCTAAGAAATACCTTATAGTGGATAGCACTTTGTATCGCCATGGGATAGATTCCATTTTACGTTGTTGTTTAACCCATGATGAGGCTGAGGTTGTGCTGAATGATTTCCATGGAGGGGCATGTGGTGGTCATTTATCTGGGCTTTCTACAGCCCAAAAAATATTGAGAGCGAGATATTTTTGGCCGTCGATCTTCAAAAATTGTGTCAATGTGGTCAAGAAGTATCACCCTTGCTAGGTGTTTGCACGCAATATGCGCTCGCATCCTGCCTCGTTACATTCGATTATCACCACCAGTCCCTTCACCAAGTGGGGACTTTAATTCATTGATTGCAACCCAGCTTTGGCCGGGGGGCATCATCACATTATAGTGGCTGTCGATTATTTCATGAAATGGGCTAAGGCTATTCCCACGATTAAATCTGACGGTGAGACAATTGCACATTTTGTTTTCAACCAAATTATTAATCGGTTTGACATTTCGAAAGAGCTTGTCACTGACCATGGTAGGAATTTTTAGAATAGAATGATGGAAGAGTTGGCTTCAAAGTTAGGGTATAAGCAGGAGCACTCTTGTTCTTATTACCCTCAGGTGAATGGACAGGTTGAAGCAGTGAATAAATCACTTAAGTCCATTTTCCAACGAACCATCACGCAAAGCAAGATGAATTGGCATATCATGTTATATCCTGCTTTGTGGGCCTATAGAACCGTGGTTAAGACTGCCACTGGTTTCTCTCCATATCAGCTCATGCATGGGGTGGAGTCTGTCTTGCAGGTTGAATACGAAATCCCTTCATTGAAGCTAGCTATAGAGATTTTACTAGACACTTCCGCATTGGAGGAACATTTGGTCCATTTAGAGTAGCTTGATGAGCAGCACCGGGATACCTTAGTGGCTCTAGAAGTAAATAAGCGTCGCATTAAGGTCCAATATGATAAATTTGTCTATTTGAGGAGGTTTAGTGAAGGTGATTTGGTCCTTTTATGGGATCAAGCTAAAGAACCCTTGGGGGAAGGAAAGTTTAATCCCATGTGGCATGGTCCTTATGTAGTCAAACGTGTGTTAGAGAAGGGCACCTATGAGCTGGTGGATTATGAAGGGACAGCCTTGGTGGAACCTAGAAATGGGATCTATCTTAAAAAATACTGTGAATGATCTTCAGCTAGGGCTGATTATTGTATAGTTTTTTCCATAGTTAGGTTTTCTTATGGTGATCGGGTTTGTTGATTAGCTTTTGTTTCTTATGGTAGATGTCGGTGGAGTCTTCCACTTACATAGGATTCGCTGATGGTGCTAGCCGCCACACTCAAAACTCAGCTTCTGCTTCTTGGGTGATTTACACTCCTACGTGTCAGGTATTGTCTTCAGGAGGCATATGTTTATGGCCTTCTTCGAACAATGTTGCTAAATATAGTGCCATTATCGAGTTATTGCGGGATGCCATTTCACATGGTGTTCTCTCTCTTGAGGTACGTCTTGATTTGTAGTTAGTGGTTTCATAGCTTAATGGCTTGTATCCTATTAGGGATCCAACATTATGACGAAGATTCTTACATGTGAGATTTCTAGAACAACAATTTGAGAATGTAACATACATACATGTTTCAATAATTTTTAATCAAGTTGCTGACTCATATGCTAACTATGTGTTAGATTGGCATTTGTTTCATAGACCATAAGCATATCACAAACATACATTTTTATACACATGTAAATACATAAAATCGATCATCATAAAAGTTTTTCATTAAACATCCAAAATGTGACGTCATAATACATAAGTGTCATAATACAAAAATGGGGCTTCCAAGCCACCAAAATATAATACACGGTAGTACAAAAATGAAACACTCTCAGGTCTCTAAGACTAAGGAGGAGGAGGGGGTTTTGATCATGGTAGCACACCACAACTCTAGCTAGTCATCGAAGTAATTGAACCCATGCCCGCGGTACACCAACCACCTGGCGCTGCATGGCCTTAGGAAAGTCCTCAACTTGTGCCATGGGTACCCTGTGTGTCAAGTGTACAAAGTTTGTGTGGATGCTTTGGAGCATCCACTTTGCATCCACACCCATGATGTCATCTCCTCTTCCCCTCCGTTTATGATGAGGGAAACCGTCAAGTTGTCGTGGTCCAACATCTGCATACACATGACAGATTGTCACTATGTGTTGTCACACCAAAACATGTCTTTTGAGTCAATATATCAAAAACCACAAAAAAATTTAATAATTCAAAAAACTTAAAAAGAGGGTTTGGGATTCATTACCTATATCATCATATTCCGCTCTTGGTGGTAGGGGAATGTCCAGATCTCCCCGAAAATCTATCCCTGCATAGGGATAGTCATCGATGGCAATGATCTGCCACCGCCACCATGGAAAGAAGTCCGCTGGGTAGGGGTTATCTACCCTAATTTTTCCCAGTCTGTGCATAAGATTTTCCCAACGTCGTTGGGACGGATCTCGAACTCCGTGTGGAGGAATGTCCACTCTAGGGATTAGCCCCGGTACATGCTCAAAGAAGAACGTGATCAGTATGCTGCCAAAACTGAAGTTTCTCACCCTGCCCATCTTGCAGTCACTGAGCTGCTGCTTCATTTTAATCAACAACGCAATGCTCCAGTCTTACACTATGGGTCTCATACACTCCATCGCATAGAACATTAATGGACGCGAGGCCTGGTGGAGTGAAGCTAGACCGGCTATCCTGCCGAGTGCTAATAGTATGGCCTTCAGTCCTAGTACCTAGATCGAGTTTGTTGGGATTTGACTCCCAACCTTTTTCATGGCCGAAAAGTAGTATATCGCAATGTACTCATCAATAGTAAGGCCACCTCGGGGCCCGCGAGAGCATAGTCTCACGACCTCTCCCCATCAGGATAATCCAGTAATAAAATATATGTCCTCAATCTCTATAGTAAGGGATATCCCGTCGATGTGAAAATACTTTGAGTCTGGATCCCAGTAATCTACTAGCATCTGCAGGAGTATTGGTTTGGCCCTCAGGCTACCAAGACACCAAAACTTATACAAACCGCATGCACATAGAGCTTGTTGGGCCATTACGTCACCTTGAATCCTCTTCTACATCTCCATGTCCCCTCTCCCTCCATTCTAGAACCGTCCTGCATATAAAAAATGATTTTTGGTCATCATTTACCTTAAAAATCCTTATGTGTGACTGCATACGCGACTGTTTTCAAAACAACCACGTATGTGCGTGGTTTTGGGAGGTTTTTCTACGTATGGCCAGCCCTATACTAGAAAAAACCCTGATATCCACTTGGGCCAAAATGCCTATTTTAGATTGGCCTAAAAATTAAAATTAAACATGGAAATTGAAAAAACTTGCATGAAATGGGAAGAGGAGGACATGAGGAGTTACCTAGAACAAACGGTGTCGAATTTTGCCGGATGAAGCTCCCAAAATTCGCGTTGGAAGTTTTGAGCTCAAATGGGTAAAAATTTCAAATGATATGGAATTTTTGAATTTTTTACTATTTATAGAATTTTTTTGAAAATTTGAAATTTTTTACCCACTTTCTATAGTTTTGGACCGTTTCTGACCATTTTGGATCATTTTGGACTAATTTGATGATGTAGGAGTCCATTTTGAGCGTCGTTTTGACCTGTTCGTTTTGATTTCAGGTATTATGTATAAACTAGCATATAGGTTAGGTTTCACATCTGTTTTCACTTTGCATGACCTTATGACCATTTCATTATAACCTTAGGTATGAACCCATTCTATCTTGTCACGGAACCTCCTTGTTGCTTTTAGAAGTGACATGATGTGAATGGTAGAGCTTGACAATAAATGGGTGCCCTAGTTAGCTCCTATTTTGTATTTGGTGCCCATGCCAACATTTTTCCTTTAGGGTGTGGGAGTCCTTTGTATAGTATCACCATGACTTTGCGCAAGAGCCTCATACTCCTCTTGATCTTTTTGCTGGACTTTTTTCCCCAGGACTCCCTTATGTCAAGTTGTAATTGCATTACCATGCTTGCCTTATTGAGTCACTATGCTAGCTTCCCTGAATTTGATTATCAGCTATATATCCTGAGCTTGTCTCATGTCTAGCCACACAGAGCCATTTTACATATCCTTTGCAGCTTGATTCTCCATTTTTTATCGGGTGGGGGGGGGGGGGGGGGGGGGACTTTCCCTCAAGTGTTGTTATCCTACACATGTGTCCTTGCATTGAACATATGAATGTTTCACTACTTGGAACTAGTTATTTTTCCCCTTGACAGTCGTCTCCTCCTAGTCTATAACTATAAAGCACTTTTATTCTTTTTCAAGATTTTCAAAATATTTGAAAAATTCCTAAAAAAACCAAAAATTTGGACAGGAAAAGATGTTATCTTTGGCAGCAGTCGAGTCGTGTCTCCTTCGAACAGAGCACTGTACATCACATCCGTTGGTTGGGTTAATAGTTTGACTTTAGGAGCTATACTCGTTTCTCTGAGTTTATCTCCATCGACTGGTTAAGCTTCTAGTCCCTATGGAGCCTCTGTTGATGCCTCCTATGTCGCAGAGATGTCCTAGTTTTGTATATTGAGTCTATGCTACCTATGTTCAATCACCATTCACCTTTATGCTCTTGTTCAAAGGAATTTGAAACCTGAGTCGGCCATTCCTCAGCTCTCTTAACTTTGCATGTTGGCCATTCCCGGTACTGATACTGGTTCGTGCACATTATGATCGAGTCCTTCCGCACTATACAAATTTGTTGAGTACCTCGTGTTGGATGATGATAGATTCCTTAATGCCCTCTTTCCAGTGGATTTCATCCCATCGAATTCAGGTCATTTATTCTGGGATAGGAATCTAGAGTCATTTTGAGTTCCTTGAGACTTGCAGTCATCAGTGGCAAGTTCTCTTGCCATCGATAGTTTTGGGAATACATCAATGTCCCCTGATCGATGGATTCTCTCAAGTGTTTGACCTCAACACATTTATTCACAGTTTTTAGTTTGCACTCTAGTACCTTGATTCCCATTTTCATTATCGGTGGGTGATCTTACGTCTGTTAACAGTATACATCAATGATCGGTAATCAGACGATGGACTACTATGTTCGACCTCGACACCTCTATTCACATAGTAGGACATGTACTCATAGTGTATTGTGTAGAAGACCTTCTAGACTAGTTGCATTTCATATATGATACCTCCTTGATCATGCCAGTGTTCATGGGATTTCAGCTCTCGTGGCTTGATTCCAGTGTATGTCAGATATCTTCAGCCATTATGGAGATCTTGATCCATTGTATATCTTTAGCTTTCATGGAGATCATGATCCTTTGTATATCTTCATCATGGAGATTCTGATCTATCTATATTGTACGTGGTGATGACCACACATGTCATATTTTATATCATGCCTATTCATGGCCATTGTACTCTTATGTATCCGAGACTGCTATATGTACTTGCAGTTATGTACAGAGTTTGATTATTGTATTATACTATTGGATGGATGGTTCTTCCACCTGGTTCTTCATCAATCCACTTCTAGGATGGACTTGTAATGTATTTCAGCCACCGTATCACCCCTCTGACCTCACACATTAGGGGGCATCTGTTACAACTGATTTTACCACACATGGTGGATCACACATTTATGGCCTTCCCTGTCTCTCTGTAGACTTTTTGGACCCCATGGACCATTTTTGTACCTTTTATGTTTCCAATATCATCCCTAAAAACATGCATTCCTTGCCATACGCGACTTTTAAACCTATTCTCGCGTATATACACGGATATGACCCTCAAACCCTCGTACATCGGAATGTGTGCTAAAGGCCAAATAGTTTTCGAGTTTTCCTTGATGTGGATCTGAGTCACTTGTCTCTTGGCATTCCACATGCCTTGAGATCACTCGGATTTGACCTTCCATTACACCATTGAAGAACTATATAAGGAACCCTTTGGATACATTGAAAGGGGAGGAATTGAAGAGCAAGATAACTATAGTCCATTGTTGCTGAAGCTTATACTTGAGTCTGCATCCCTTTGTCCCTTGGAGCACTTTGTGTTCTTCCAAAGCTTTCTTTTTCTTGTGAGCTTGCTATCGAGAGATGGAGGATTGAAGTGGTGGAGGCCCAGGTGGAGGACTTAGTTTCTCTGGTTCGCAGATGTGCCGACAGAGGCTGTCACTATTGTAATCTCTGTTTTATATTAATAGAAATATCTTTTCCTATCCAATAATGTGTATTTAAATGAATATTGAATCCATGGATGCTTTTAAATGCTTATATATTATTGATTATATATGCTAGAGTAGGTTTAACACCATTATATAGCATGCTTGTATTGTTTTCTGAATGTTGAGAGAGAAAATTGCTAATACAAGCGAGAGTGGAAAATCTCAACGGGGATCTACATCAACCATCTGGAATAAGGTATGTTTCGAGATCCTTTAGTGTTAGATGTTTTGTTTCTCTTGCATATGGGAAATGACTGATTTCTACGGTTACTCTGTCTGTTGTGGTACCCCAAGCCATAGGAAGTTTTCTCAGTAACAATGGGTAATGGAAATCACTCGATTTTATGAGAGTGTAGCTCTCCGTGGTCTCCTAGTGTTGTTGTGTAGTGGTCCATTGTTCAGAATGGTTTTCTTCACTCTCCCAAGTCGTGAAAGGTTTTTCCATAGTGGTTTCCTCTATTAGAGAGTGAGTGAAGCCTGTGTTATTGTGTTTCCCTGTGGTTTGCTATGTTTTTCACCCTGGTTTGGATTTGAATTGCATGCATGACTTAGGAATGGAAGAGACATAGAATGTTCTTGATAAAACTAGTGTGGAACCTCACAATAAGATAAGAGTGGCTGGTGAATCTTCCCTACACATCCTAAAGAGAACTGGAAGGGAAGGTTTAGCCTGAGGGACTGTGGAGAAGAGAAGGGGACACCTCCTTTTGTTGGGTGTGTAGGAAATGTGGATTCCAAGCTAGATAGATTTTGAAGGTGTCCTTAGCTCTGTGGATTAGCTAACTAGCTTAGCAGTTCTTCCTGTCCACTACCTTAGCAGCCTGTAAAAACCAAAGGACATTGGCTTGGATGACAACCTGTGAAAACCAATTGTATATTGGCTTGGATGGACAACCTATGAAACCCAGTTGGATCTTGGGTTGCCTAAGTAGCCAGTGAAACCCAACTAGTATTTAGCTTGGATGTGTCTTGTTGTTCTTTGGGCCATGTGTGTAATCCTTGGCTAGACAACATGTGGAACCCAACTGTGAAAGATGGCTTGGATGAGTAGCCTGTGAAACCCATTTGTTGGATTGGCTGGTCCTTAATGTGGATGTTGGGTTGAATGTGTACAGTCTATGAAACCCAACTATTTGTTGGCTTGGATGTGTAGCCTATGAAACCCAACAATTTTTTGGCTTGTTGCTCGGATAGTATGATAAACCCAACTATGAGATGGCTTGTCTATGTAGCATGTGAAACCCATCTATTGGCTTGACTGCGTGTTATGAGTTTTGGCTATGTGTAAGCATGTTGTTCCCTAGTTCATTGTGGAAATAATGTCTAGCTTGGGGGTGGCAGTGGTGTTGATAGATTAATGAAAACACTGGCCTATGGTTGGGTATAATGTTGCAACAACGTAACTAGTTGCGAGACCACTTAATCATCGAGATAAGTATCTCTCTTATGCTTGTTTATGCCATGTATTTGCTTATGATTTATTATGATCATGTTGAATGCTTATTGATGGTTAAGTAGAAGTTTACTTTTGTTATGTTTTACTGCATTTTACCTCTATACATGCCTTGTGTTTTTGCAATGCATTTGCCTAAGTTCATGGAGGCTAGAAGCTTGTTATAGAGTAAGGAGGCAACTGACCTAGTGTTTTTTCCCCTTGGAATCTTCTTGAGGGAGGTGGAAGGCAGAAACCAGAAAAGGGAAAGTTGAATAGGGAGGAATTATTGTGTTTCTGCACCCCGGAATCCGACTGCGGAGGGTGGAAGGAGGAAGGTGGAAAGTGTAGTTGAAAATAAAGCAGAAAGTGCATTTTCTGATTTCTGAAGTCCGAGGTCGGAAAGTGGAAGTTTAAAGCGCATAAAATTTCTAAGGAAAAAAGATAACTTTTCGATTTCCAAAGTCCAAGGTCGGAAAGAGAAAGTCATAAGTGCATAAAAAGGTTAAGGCCGTTTGTTGTTTTTCCGATTTTTGAGTTTTGCAATAGAAAGGCAGAAGAAGGAAGTTGAAAGGTGGAAAGGTGATAAAGGATTCCACCATTTGTTATGTTTCCGATTTCCTATTTTTGAGGTCGAAAAGGTGGAAAGAGGAAGTGTAGAAGGAAGAAGGCAGAAGAGTCATTAAGTATTTTCGTCACACATTATGTTTCTAATTTCCAAGGTTGGAAAGGCGGAAAGAGGAAGTGTGGAAGGCGGAAGGAGGAATATCCATTGAGTGTTTTCGTCACCCATTATGTTTTCAATTTTTGATTTCCGAGGTCAAAAGGGTGGAAAGAGGAAGTGCGAAATGTAGAAGGCTGACAATTCACTTCATCGAGCCTTTGAGTTTCTGATTCCCGAGTTCCGAGGTCGGAAAGGTGGAAGGTGGAAGGTGGCAGGCGAAGTGTGGAAAGGACAGTTCCAGTCCGGGAATGATCATTCTAGTGGTATAATGGATCTGTCAAGTGTGAAATGATTGTTACAGTGGTTTCTAAGCCTAGGAATGAAGGTTGAAGTGTGTGTTAACCTCCATGCCTTGTAGTTCGAAGGAGAACAAGGGTTCTTAAAGTAACAATTTTAATTTATCCGCATTATGGGGTATGGGGACGTTACAATTACTATGTATAGATTGTCTTCCATGACAGATATATTGTACACTTGCAGCCAATTCCCATTTCAACCAATCATGTTATCACAGTATTTAACCATATTTTAAGTATTACAATGTGTATACTTTTTGCTATGGACCATTCTTTGTATCCTTTTTTCATGGGATTCTCCCTACATTTTGTTTCTACTATGTAAAATTTTTCTGCTATTGTTCCATATGTCCAATGCTGTTATTTTAAAGTGTGAAGCCTAAAATAGTCTTTTTGATTTTGTTGGGCTATTTTGGAAGCTATAACTCTATTTTCTTCAAATTTGTGTTATGTATTATTTCATAGAAGAAACAATAGTTGCGAAAACTAGGCCAAAAGGCATTGGTTTAAGGAGGTTAATAGGTTCAAAATAGACACCCAACTTTATCTCCAACCAATATTGTAATTTTCCTTAAGAAATTTACTCCTCCTCCTCAAGGAGGCATAAGTGTAAATCTCACCAATTGTAGGCTAAATGTCCAAATTATACTCCTTGCTTATAAAAACCAAGCGCTCTATCCACCTACTACCATTGCATCGTTTCTTTAGTATTCTTCCAACAAAAAATAGCTTTGTAACTTCTAAAGTGACACGACAACATAAGATGATAAAATAAAACCCCAATCCTATTGATTCCATGCCTTCTGAAAGAGTGAGTGTACAATGAAGTTGCACACAATGTGAGGTTGAAATGAGGATACCCTGCAGGAGTCTAGTTTCTAAGATCATTGGGAAAATTTTGCCATATATCGTGGGACAACAATAAGGCCTCCAAGGAGTGTTCCCATATCACTTTATTTTGTAAAGAAAGGGATACATGTTGTAGTGTATATGTACTTGCATTGCATCGTTTGAATTGATAACCATCTTATGGTAGTCTTCTTCTATAACAATAATTTTCAATAAATAAGTTTATTGAACCATGATATTTGAGTTGACTTCAACTTGTTTGTCAAATTATTGAGCTTGAGTCGACTTAATGAGCCCATAAATAAATGGTGAGAAAAATATTAGTTGGAAACCCCAACATAATTATTGTGGTTCCAACAAACATAATGAGGCAACAAAAATGGAATACATACAATTCACTTACCAAATCATGTTATTTACGTTAAACTATGAAAAATATATCATAAAAAAATTTGGATTGTCAATCTTATAAGATTTACTTCTAGTTTGAGTCTAAATACTACCCATCTTTCATGTAGGAACACATAGTGTATCCTATAGGTATCTATACATGATAGGGCCTCTAAACTAAGGTCACACACATATTTACTCTAACATTTGGATTAAGCAAAATGATCTTGATTGTTTCATGTTTGGTTTTTGTATTTCTGATATAGTTCTCCATTTAACTTGTGAATTATAATTTTCATTATTTATTCTTTTTCTCAACATTACTTGGAAATTCATATGTCTGAAGTGACTACTATGAAGCAATACCAAGAAACTTAATTTATCTTTATGAGTTTTGCTAGAAGAAACTTGATTCTCTACATAGTTACAACATAAATCCATCTTGTTGCAGAGGCTTTGGGCACTTTTGCACAAGTCCAACTATAAAAAAAAACCCCAATCTTCATTCACATGCATATTTTAGGGCTAAATTAGTTGTAAATAGTCATGACAACCACCCTACGACAAATTACGGGAAACAAATGAAAGTAAACAACAGTAAAGTACTGCTTTTGGACATAATTCCACCTAATAACATCCACATGGACTATTCTAGGTGTCTATCTGATGTAATTTGCATGAAAAGGGATAGTTCTTGGTGCCTTAAGCCCATATTTCCTAGTTTTAAGTGGATATTTGTGTGATATAGTGGTAAAAGGTCTATTTTCCTAGCACACTCATTATAGAAGCATGTCTAAAAGGGGGTTGATCCACTTGATAAGTACCCGTTTTTTAGGAATTAGGGAATTTCATGGTAGAGTCTGTCTCTTAATGAATATAAATCCACACTCCAAGTGTAAACATGTTTCTCCACTTGGAGAAATAATAAAGTAATTTATAATATAAAACATAAAACAAGAAGTAACGTAGAAGAAGCCTTTACCATTTCCAAGCATGGCAGAAAGGATGCTTTCACAGACTCATATATAAAGGTATAAATTCTTGATAGGTGCATATGATGCAAGGTTACTTCCTATACCTATGTAAAACTTCATGCTATACCTAAAATCCAAGAAACCACATTTGAAAGTTAACAAAAATATCTAGACAACACACCAATCTGGGTAATCAATCAATTGAAAAGCTTATAGGGAGAATTTTTCACTTTAAAAGAATCATACCTCTCTATGACATAGTGGGCCACAGATTATGAAAGAGAAACCCATGGCCAATAGTACAAGGTTGAATTATTTTCTTCACATTAACTATTGGATGCAACCAAAGGATTATAAACACTCCATCCAATGCACTTGCCAAAGAATTATTTCCCATTTTAGGAAACAGACTGATGGATCTTGTTTGTTTCAAACGAGTGTCTACTCTCAAATACTCCTCACTTCCAAGAGGACCTACTACCTGCTTTCTTATCTGTTGTAAATGAGTGTCTGTTCTCAAAGAATCCTCGTTGCTAAGAGGACCTAGTACTTGCATTATTGATCTATCATCAAATTTACAACTTCCAAGTACCCTTTTAAAAAAGTGGTGTCCCCATCCCAGTACCCAATTTTCCTGGAAAAATAGGTTTATAAGTTTATAACTTATCAAATTATAAGTTATGGCACACTAACGGCACATAATTATTAGTTTTAAAATAATCAATGTAGCTCTAAATTCACCGATTTGAAGCAATAGATGAAAGTGCTAAATTCAAAGATTGAAAATATTGTGGAGGGTCTGGAAAGAAACCAAGGAAATATTGGGGAAAATATAAACAAGCCCAAACTTGGACCTTAAAAACTTAGAAAATCTATGAAAATTTGGCAACTTTGAAATCTCATAAAAAGACCAAAAAAGTAGGAGAAATTGGAGATATTTGCAACACTGTATTATGCAGAATGGAGGAATTCACACCCCTTGGCCATTGCATGAAGTTTGGGGAAAATTTCATTGTTATATGTGAACTTGTGTTTTGGTCTATCATTTATCTTCACATTGACAAAGATTATGGGTCCATTATCCCATGAGAGAATTGAATACAATCCAAACTTAAAGACATTACGATCAATAATGTTGAAGGGATGATCACTGAAATTAAGATTCGCTATCCTTGTGGTTGAAGGAAGTGCATCATTTTGTCTTGAAAGCTTGTTGTGCCACATTTAAGTAGTAAAGTGCATATTTCTTATGTTAGGTTGATCAATGGATGGGAAGTATTAAATAAGCTAAAATCATTTGGATTCCCAACAAATGACCACAAAAGTAGGTCAATATGACCAGCAAAATATTTCAATGCAAGTAAAAATTGGGAGTACAAAAGAAACTCCTATATCCACACTAATATCAAAAGAAAATAAAGACAATGATCCAAGTATCTAACTAAATAACCTCCTTAGCCCAGGGCATACATAAATTCTTAATGGACTTAGACATTAGTCGTTATGGAATGGCTTGAATCTTTGCAAGGTGAATATGAAAACCCTATACAAAGATAGTATGTTCAACCTATACCTAGGAAGTATGGAGTAGTTTCTCACAAAATTATTGTATAAGTTTGTGTAACCCAGGAACCCACACAACTAAAGGCCTTAGAAACTAACCATTTTTGGATGGTTTTAATCTTTACAATATCAATATGAACGCCCTATACAAAGATAATATTCCCAATGTATTCCAGTGAAGCTTTGGTGAATCCACACTTAGGCTTCTCGTGGGAAAGTTTCTTACAAATATTTAGAACCTTCTAAATCCAAGAAATCACGCAACTTATTAAAGGTCATAAGAATTGGACATTCTTCGATTGTTTGAATATTTTCAGGCTTAGTCTGACACCATATAATATGACCTGGGTATTCTAGGGAAGTCTTGGAAAATTCAAACTTAGATTCCTTGGTGTAGAGGTAGTACAGATGCTCCAAATGATCTGTGAATGTGACTATTGATGATGATATCAACAAAAAATATCAACACAAACTTGCATATATCATTGAGTCCTGATTTTTTGTCAGGGCAGAGGTCAAATGACACTAGGTTTTGACAATTGTTTTAATGAGTAGGAAATTGTCTTATATTCCTCCTATTGTTGTATTCTAGAAAAATGAAAAGGAAATGTCCAACAATTGTCACTTACATCATCCTTAGGATATTTTCTAGGCCAATAGGTCAGATAATTCACATAGAACTCTGAAGGAGGTTTAGGAGATGGGATATGTAGGAAAGTGGTCTTATATCCATCGTATTGTTGTGTTCTAGAAAACTAAAAAGGAATTGTCCAACAATTGTCACTTACATAATTCTTATGATCCTTTTTAGGATAATAGGTCATATAATTCACATAGAAATATAAAGGAGGATGAGGATATGGTATATGTATCAACTATTGTTACTTGTATTATAGTTATGAACTGTTACTTTAGATCATGAAATCCTGAATCGAGGGTTGTTTTGGAGATGAAAAACAAATGTTATGATTGTGATGCTTTTACATAATGTACATAATTTAGAGTTTCATTTAAAGTTGGGAAAGAGAATATTCTTCTTCTATAGAGAATATGTTGACCAAAGGCAATGTTTTGGATATTGTGGAATACAACTCAATCATCAACACCTTTTTCAAATCATGTTAACTATAAAGAGCCATCTAGTTAGAAATAAGTGTTTACTACAATGACACATTTTTCATGAAATTGATATTAACTCACCTTTTGCATAATATTTACATCACTGAGTTCTTTGGTGTAACAAAGTTTTTTCTCTAGGCATCTTCAACAAGCATAAGCATAAATTTCACTACAAACTCACCAAGAGGATAAAAAGAGGTAAAGTTGCACCTGTATGGAATTCAAATCAAATTAATAGAAACAAAATAGGTATAAGAATTAGGAATATGTTTCCAATACTTATAATTTCTTGGTACAACTTAACTTGATTTGCGGAGCGTGACACTGTCTACTTTTTCTTTACATTTCAAAACATCTTTCAACATACTATAATATTTTCCTGTTGCAATAATTTCATGTTAGGACCCATCAAATAAATATTTTCTTATTTATGAAAATAACAAAATGAAGCTAAAAAAATACAGTTTGAGTAGTTTGTCTCAATGAATAAAAACAACATTAATAATGAACATTTTACATTTGATGAACATTTTTAATTTAACAATGTAAATTACAATAATATTCAAGTAAAATAATTGGTAATAAGAGATCACCTGAGGAAACATGGAGAACCACAAAACAAAGTAGATAAGGCCATCGATCACATCAAAATGCCAATTTTGCTTCTAAAATATCCAAATGTTTCCCAAGGATATCTATAACAAGTTCCAATTGATGAGTGAAATAACAATAGTAAAATTTAAACACTACAATTATAGAAATAACTGTGGAAAATGTATAATTCCTTACCATTCATTGAGATCCTCTCAGTTTCAAGAATAATTTAATATTCTCTACTGAACAGGGCCAACCATGTGAAGATGGAAGCTCTTATGGCCCCTCCCCCCTCACATCACTCTCAATTCTCCAAACCCAATGCATTTACTTGCAAAAAACAATTTAGTGAAAATTGATTCATTCAATAGCCAAAAAAACCATTCATTAAAGAAGTCATTAAAGCATTCATTCATTCAATAGCCAAAAAAACCATTCAGTAAACCATTCATTAAAGAATTCATTCATTTAATAGCCAAAAAAACCATGCACAACATTATATTATAGAAAACAATTCCTGAAAATTTCTTCAATCACTTCTTTTTTAGTTTTCTTCTCTTTAAAAAATGAACAAGAAGCTCATCTTCTGGAATTTGTCGTTCGGTTCTTGGTTCTTCATCAACTTGTTTCGATGTCTCCCTAGTAGACTTATCACCATGTGGATCTTGCGGAAATGGGTTTGGAATTACTGCAATAATGTGAAAATGTTGCATTAATTTTTTTTATTTTTTATAATTACAAGTATTTCATTAAAAAAAACATTACAAAGTTATTTTTTTACCTGGTGTGACCACGTCATTTTCTTCATTTTCATATCTAGGCCTAACCTGTACAGTGTGACCACCTACATGCTCTGCAGTTGATAGATGGAGAAGTACAATTAATATTCACCATGTGTAATTATCTATATAAAACTATAGCATATGATTAAATTCATTACTAGGAATTGAAGCATGATCTTTGAATTGTTGTTGTCTATTATCGACATTAAGAGGATCATTGCTTTCCTTCTCAAAATATTTTTTTTTTTTTTTTATGTTACTTGTTTATAATGAATAGATTGCATGATAATTAATAAATTTTCATTAAACTATATAGATTTTATATACGTGTGCACCAGATGGATTGCCTGAAGACCATGTTTTCCCAAACAAGATTTTTCAGCGTTCAACATTAGCTTCAAAGCCGTGTTGGAAGCCAATATTCAAGCCTTCTTGAGTGGGCACTTCTTTGAATTGGTCGGCCTGCATATTTGCATAAAGTCATTAATTTTACATTTTGCGTCGCATTAAAACAAAAATAATTTTCAATTTATTGTTTGGATGCATTATCGGGTTTTTGATACTTACAATTCGTGTTGCCAAATTTGAATAACCACCATAACCAAGCTTCTATTGACCAATTTTTTCTACCCTTTCCTTTGTGGCCTTTGATGTTTCTGACAACCTAAGCAAGTGTTGAATTAATTTAGATGTTCCAAATTCGATATAAAAATTAATAATAATAAGGGTTAGCATTGCATTGTGGATGTTGATGTATTTGTAACTTCGGAATGTATTGTACCTTGGTGTTCCTATCAGGAAGTATCTGTAATGTAAACAAGTCATGTAAAATCATTAAGTTTAACCCTTCATTGTAAGTTGGGGCAATAGTCCCCACAATTGAGTTAAGGTTAACCCTCCTTGTTGATCAGAGGGCAAAGTCCCCACAGTTGTTGGGCACTAGGGTTATTAGACTCTCCTAGAGAAGTCGACCCTGGTAAGTAATTGTTAAGTGAGGCCAACTTGTTGGAGTGGACATTAAGTGAATGAAAGAATATAAATAGAGAGTGAGGATCTCTATTTATAACACACTCTCACTCACTGGGGTGCATGAATGAGAGAGGAGAAGCTCTCTGAAGTGAGAGAGAGAGAACAATTGTTGGAGATCATCTTTTCTGTCTTTGGGTTTTACTGCTGCCATTGGTGCTCATTCTATCTCTGAGGAAGTTATGGAGTTTTCTCCTTTATGGTTTCCCAGAGGAAAATTATTTGTGTCTCTTGTCTCTTGTGATTTTTGATGTGCATGTTGTTCTCTCAGATAAGATCCTAGATCATATTGCTTAAATGATAAAAATCTAACATGGTATCAGAGATAACCTGAGAAGAAGACACTGTGTAGCTACAGAAGCTAGGGATTCTTAATTTTTAGGTCTCTCTCCACAATCCATCAACAAAATAAGTCTAGGCTGACTCTCCATTGAAGGGCACATCTTTCTATCGAAGAGGAATTTGATTTTGGGCATTTTCAGTTTTTGCTGCGGAAAATTAGGGCTTTTTACAAAAGAGGAATTTTTGAGTGAGCTCGACATAAGATTAATATCCTCATCAAAATATAAGTTTAGAGACCTGGGTCGAGATTTTTGGTTGGGTGAAACTCGAGGAAAGTCAAACCTTAGTTTGACCCCGGCCCTGAAAAACCCTAAAATAGTGAAACTTGTAGTTTTGGTACATTCGCTATATCTTGAGATTGGAGAAGGAACAGGAGCTGAAACTTTCACGGGCTGAAAAAAATTATTTATGTACCCTCTGTAAATGTTTCAGACCCATATTTGCTATATTCTAGGTGATATTATTCCTCCAATTTATGTTTTCATCCTCTGCCAGGATTCATCCCTAAACAGGACACCTAGGGAGAATTTCTATATCTCAGGCTACGAAGGTCCAAATTAAATTTCACAAGATGTTCCATATAGGGAATGGACTGTGCTTTCTATGGTAAAAATTTTAGACCTTGAAGGTGAAACAGTGGCATGTGGCAGTTCGTACAAGTTCGCTATGCTAAACAGTCCTGAATTAAGTCACCGTGGGAAAACTATCATTAGTACCAATTGGTGAAACCAATTATGATAAAACATGTGGTTTGGGAAAGAGGATAGATGAGGCTAACTCAGTCCAAAATTTCAGACACATAGGAGTATTACTTTTGGAGATAATGCAGAAACAGTATCAGGAATTTCTGTAGAAGAAATTGGAAACCTAGGGCTTCCTGTTCCAGGAGTTTTCCTCCACTGTTTTCAGAAAATGAGTACATTGGACAACTCACCTTGAAGAGGTCCATATTTCTATCCAATAAAAAGTTTGAAATTCCAATTTTTGAAAATTAGGTTTTCTCTGACAAACCCTAGATCAGCTAGATCCGGAACCAAGACGGACACCTCAAATCGGTAAAATATAATCTTTTTCTATTTACATTTGAGGTTCTCATTTCAACATGACTAATCACACCAGCTTGATGAAAATATTGCTGAAACTGACAACTTCCAAGCATGGAAGTATATAATTTCACTAGTTCTCAAAGAAAATGAATTGGACACCTACATAAGTGGAGAGGTTCTAGTTCCAGAGGGAGATGGGGCTAAAATCCTTACATAAGAAGAACTTGTTCAAGGCAAAGAAGATCATTGCTGATTAAATCAAGGATCATATTTTACCATAAGTGTCTTCCCTAAAGACACCTAAAGAGATGTTTGATTCCCGGACCAAGCTATTTGAAGGGAAGAACATAAATTAGAAGATGACTTCGAGAAACCAGTTGAAGAATGTGAAGATATAGAATGCTGAGACCACACAATCATACTTTACAAGGGTCTCTCAAATCAAAGAACGACTTGAAGCAGTAGAAGAACAAGTGGAGAATGTAGAAGTTGTGATAACCACCTTGAATGGCCTCTCAGGATCATGAGGATTCATTCATTCAAGGAATGTGTTACAGAAGGAAGTGATTACTTTCAGCGGACTCTGGGAAGAGCACACACAAGAAGAAGCTCGACTCATAATAAGAGAAAAGAAGATGGGAGAAACTGAAGATCAATCTCTCACCATCCAAAGAAAATCCCTCAAGCGATGAGGAATACGAAGGACTCAACTCTTAAATAACCTCTTATACATCTTAGTATTTGGATAAGAAATGATGCTGTTATGAATGAAGAAGATGATGAAGCTGAAAGAAGGAGTCTACCCACGAAACAAATAAAGATAAGTATTCAATTGTCATTTCATGATATTGTTTTGTTATGCACTTGTTTGTATTCAGTTGATGTGTTATGCATGATATAATGTTTGCATTAATGAAAGTATACTACTAATATGCATGTGATGGGTAAGTAGCTCATGGTGCTATACAACTCTCCATTGCTACTTATCTAGAATGAAACCTCTTTGCTGACATATTGGATTAGTGCACAATCTCAATGTTGTCTTGGTAGAGATGGAAGGCATCTAGAAAGTTTTCGTGAGATATGGATGAATGTTGTATTGGCTAAAATAGTTACATGATTATATCTTTATGCATAAGAATTTACCATTATGAATATGCATTATGAAATGTTTCTAATCATACAACTGGTGCATTTGACTTGTAGGAAAGATCGCATACAATCGCCTACAAGAAAACAAGGATGAGACTTGTTTTGAAGAACAAGTGACAACAGTTCAAGAAAGAATCCAAGGTGAAGAATAATATGACGATACTTTCAAAGAAGAGATATCAAACACAGTGTAGTTATGTAACACTGTTGAGCGACATCATTGATGAAGAACCTTCCAGATATGAAGAAGAATCCAAGAAGAAAGGGAAGGAGAGTACCGGTTCAAGAAGAATGATGTCTAGAATGTAGTATTGATACCTGAAGAGAATTCTATGGGATACAAGGAAAGATTTGTAACACGGGGCTTCTCATGAAAATAAGGCATAGAATATGAAGAGACACTTGCAACCACTAGAAAGACACATGACAGGAAGAATTATGTGTGCAAATGAAAGAAGGCCTTGTACAAGCTTAGAAGACACCCATGGGATAACACATACATGAGGAGCTTGAAGATCACCTAGAGTGATGCAGATCTTAACCTTTGTTGCAAGGTTGAAGATGAAATCCTATAGAGGATGACAAGCTCACATATGGGTGTGAGAAGAACCTTTGAAAAGGTTCAAGATAGAGGATCTTGGTATCCAGTGACTCTAGATGGATACATAAAATATTAGTAGCAGAGGAAGCTACTTGTCACTCCAGTACATAATGTTTCAGTGCATAGAGTAAAAAAGACAGAGGGATAATGATGCTCCGCTTCAGAGGGAGTGACTGTAGAAGATCCCGAGGTTTGACATGGTATGATAGGATAGACAAATTACTGATGGCTCTAGGATTTATTGAGAGTAAAGAAGATTCCAACCTTTTCTTCAAGGTTGAAGGAGGAAGACCAGTGATGCTCCTATTATATGTCGATGAATTGTTCTTGACAAAAAATAGGAACTCATTAAAGTTGCAAGAAGGAGACTTGCTTTAGAGTTCAAGATGAAGGACTTGGACATGATGCACTACTTTCTAGGCATGGAGGTGTGGCAGAATGCAGATGGAATCTCCCTGAGACAAGGGAAGTATGCAGTAGAGATCCTGAATAAGTTCAGGATGATGGAATGCAAGGACATGGCCACACCTATGGCATCGAACCTGAAGCTATTGAGTGTTACTTCATTAGAGTCGATTGATGCCACGATGTATCGTCAGATGATTTGTTCCTTGATGTACCCAACGAACATGAGACTAGATATTTGCTTTGCTGTGAACACATTGAGCTAGTTCCTGACAGATCCGAGACATGTTCACCTGATTGCTGCAAAGCATATTCTGAGGTACCTGAAGGGTACAATTGAGTATGGGCTCAAGTATGATCTGAATCATAAGATTGACCTAGAGGGTTATGCGAATTCAGATTGGGAAGTGCCATTGATAGGAAGAACACTTTGGGGTGTTGCTTCAGTATGAGATCAGAGAGGAGCTGTGAATCTTCATTATGTGATCTAGATTGAGATCTATTGAAACAGGGAGTTCTAGCATAGTTGGTGAGATAGGTTGTCTAAGCATAAAATCGTGGTGAAGCTCGTAGGTGGCTCAGATGTAAACGATCCTATAGGTTGTCCTCGAATGTAATTGGTCTTAGCAAAGCTCGTAGGTCATCCTTGGAAGTAATCCGCCATGATGTGATTCTATGCTAGAAATGGCCAGAGTGAAGTTTGAGTACTTCAGGGAGAAGATTGGTGTTCTCCATATCAAGGTTCCCTCGAAACGAAATTCACGTGTCTGTTGACCTTCCAGACATGGTGGAAGGCTGAGATTCACATGATCAGATATAAGTGCAGAGATGCTATGATGTGATTGTGGGTTGTGTTACCACATTATTAGTGTAGAGATATTCTGATGGGATTGTGGGATGTGTTCCCACAAGATCAGTGTAGAGCCATTCTGATGTGATTGAGGGATGTATTCCCACATGATCAGATATACATGCAGAGCCTTTCTGATGTGATTGCGGGATGTGTTCCCACATGATCAGATGTAAGTGCAATGCCTTTTTGATAAGATGAGGTTGGATGTAAGTGTAGTACCTTTCTGACAAGATGACGTCAGATATAAGTGCAGAGCCTTTTTCAAAATATGAGGTCGAATGTAAGTGCATATCCTTTCTGACAAGATGAGGTTGGATGTAAGTGCATTTCCTTTCTGACAAGATGAAGTCAGATGTAAGTGTAGAGCCTTTCTGACAAGATGAGGTCAAATGTAAGTGCAATGCCTTTTTGAAAGGATGAGGTCAGATGTAAGTGCAGATCCTTTCTGACAAGATGAGGTTGGATGTGAGTGTTGGGCCTCTTTGACATGGGTTTTGGATGTGTTCCTCCCATGGTCAGATGTGAGTATTGTGTATGCCTTTTTGAGATGGTTCTTGGATGTGTTCCTCCCATGGTTAGATGTAAGTGCTGGGTGGGCCTTTCTGACATGGTTCATTCCATGGTCAGATATAAGTGCTGAAGATGATGAAGACCTACATGAAGGCTAGGCCTACAACTAGCATGGAAAAGGGCTGGCTCTGTAGAACTTCTTGTGATGAGTAGAATTGAGATAGCACCAATGATGATGACCCAATGATGATCTAGATCAAGTGATGATCTAGACTTAATGATGATCCAGATCAAGTGATGATCCAGACTTGATGATGATCTAGTGATGCTCCAGATCAAGTGATGATCCAGACTTGATGATGATCTAGATCAAGTGATGATCCAGTGATGATCCAGATCAAGTGATGAACCCAACTTGATGATGATCCAGTGATGAAGATGACTTGATGATGATCCAAATGATACAGAGAAGAAGACTTGTGCTGATAAATTGTGTCAAGAGAATACCTTCCTAGTTAAGAGGAGTGTTGATGTATTTGTAACTTTGGAATGTACTATACCTCAATGTTCCTATCAGGAAGTATCTGTAATGTAAAAATTCATGTAAAGTCATTGAGGTTAACCCTCCATTGTAGGTCGAGGCAATATTCCCCACAATTGAGTTAAGGTTAACCCTCCTTGTTGATCAGAGGGAAAATTCCCCACAGTTGTGGGGCACTAGGGTTATTAGAATCTCCTAGAGAAGTCAGCCCTGGTAAGTAATTGTTAAGTGAGGCCGACTTGTTGGAGTGGACATTAATTGAATGAAGGAATATAAATAGAGAGTGAGCCTCTCTATTTATAACACACACTCACTCATCGGGGCACATGAGTGAGAGAGGAGAAGCTCTCTTAAGTGAGAGAGAGAGAGAACAGTTGTTGGAGATCATCTTTTCTATCTTTAGGTTTTACTATTGCCGCTGGTGCTCATTCTATCTCTAAGGAAGTTATGGGGTTTTCTCCTTTATGGTTTCCTCGAGAAAAATTCTTTGTGTTTCTTGTCTCTTGTGATTTTGTCTGTGCATGTTATTCTCTCAGATAAGATCCTGGATCATATTTATTAAATGATAAAAATATAACAGTGGAAAGTATTGCATACCTCCCCGTGTCTTGTGGTGTCTTTACTTCTTTTCTCAGACCCCTCTCTTTTCCATATTTCACTAGGGATTTCCACTCCCTTGATGGAATGATTGGAGGGCTCTCATAACTAGGGTTCCTTTCTAGGTGAACCCTATATTGGTCTCGAACAATATTCATATGTTGTCCAGCCTTGTTTAGTACCTTTGTTGCATTGAAGGTATCATTTCCAAACATTACAACAAATCGATTAGTCTACTCATCCTTTAAAATTTTCATTTGTCTATCCCATCTTTTGCAAATGGTGGGCCCAAATATCTCCAAGGTCAAACCATTTAGATTTTTATAAAAAACATCATTTCCTACAAAACAATCATGCTATCATTAGTTAAAAAAAAGGTTTTATCGGTATATTACAATCAAATTATAAAAACTAAATTGAACAATGTATAAATACCTGGGATCTTTTCTATATTTATTGGAATGATTTCCTCATCCACCAAAAATTTTTTCTCTATTGAACTCGTGCTAGTGACATGGGAAGATCTAGGAAATGATGCTTCAACATCAATATTACTAGCAGGCTCTGCATCCACCCCTTCATCTGGATGATCTAGTTTGCATTGGTCAATAACGAATGTACTCTCTGTTGGCCTCAAAGGTGTCACAAAACATTGTGTCAACTATTCAATAGACAACAATGGTGCAGTACGTGGTGTACATGGATTCATTTGCTCACTAGGACCAACACTGCCTTCAACATTAGTGTGTGGTCGCAGAAAATGCTATAAATACAAACCATTCAATTATATGTTCACTATCATATAAAAGTAAAAATTATAAATTTATAAATGAATTGATATTATGATTCAAGATTCCACAACTTAATTTCAAGTCTTGAGATCTCTTTACCAACACTTCAACCTTGGCTTTAACTTTGTTTGTCTATGGAATAATGAATAGGATACGAAGGATATCCACATTAATTTTTTTCAAGGTCTCCTCTATCACCTTAACCGGGTCTAGAGAAGAACCAATGTGAGCATCATTCAACAACTCATTCACATGAAAATATATGGATTGTTGTGATGCTGTTTCATAAACCGAATCATTGGTCTACAACAAATATATATAAAACATTACGTATGTGTTAAATAAATAGTCTGAGGAAAAAATTATATTAACAAAACATATCTATCATGATAGATTCCTAGAATTACATCTAGGTTTACCTAATTCCTGGATGATGTCGTGGTCTGATCCACATCTCAGGAGTTTCCCCGATCATCCACTGGAAAACAAAGAAGTAGACAATGTTATCATAATGAAACCAATTATACAAACGAAAAATACATAACAATGAAATTTATGCTACATTATATATATGTGTATAATTTTGAAGTATTTAAATTGTACAATTACATTCAGGTTTACATGTTGTCTTGAGGCTGCTGTCATCTGATCAACAGTCGGGTGGCTTCCCTGAACAACACTCTGCATCAAATATAGGTAAGATTATATAAACCAAATGAATATAGTGTTAAAAAAACATAACAACAGAACTGTTTTTACATATTAAATTTGTACAATGGAATCGATGTATACCTTCCGCCTCGAGGAACGTTTGGTAACATCTACTGTGAAGGAGCTGCCCCTCATAGAACCTTGCATAAAAAACATAGAAAAAATTACCCAACTAAACCAAAATACTCACTAAAACAATATAATAACATAACATTTTGATGTACTTAAATTGTACAGTTACAATCATGTTTACCTCTTGCCCCAAGGCTGCTATCGCCTGACTAGCTTCTTGGGGGATGTCTTGATCACAAACCTGTGAAGTAAATATAGATAAAATTTTATAAACCATATGAATATACTCACAAAAAATAGTAAAAAAAATCAATTTTCAAATTATACTTGTATTATTACAAAGATGTATACCTTCTACCTCAAGGATGGTGTACTCCTCTAACCAGCTGATGAGGTGATGCACCCCCAATCACCCACCTGTGAAGTAAACATATAAAATTTAATCAAAATTATGACAATATACTAACAAAAAATCCTAAACATGTTAAAATAATTAATAAAAGGTTGGGTAAATTGTTGGATGTACCACATCCATAGTAACCATGTTTGTATCTACTCGATTCAAATTGTAATTAATAAGCGGCTCTTCCCCTGCAACTATCGATTTAATGACACACACATATACATGGTTTCCTTCACACACCTCAAATATGCAGTTGAGTTGCTTAAGTGTAGACCCTGGTTGTGTACTATTTATAAACCCCATAATATTCCCAGTTTCCTTTGGCCTTCTGTCAATGTACAACGTTGCTCCTTTATTTGGATCTTTGTCTTTCAATTGTAAATAATTTGTTGACAACCCATATCTATGCATACTTCATGTATATTGGACCAGGCACATCCAATGTTTGTAGTTGTAAGAGGGTCCAACATACTCCATCAATTCTGTACATCTGCCATAACCGACCTTTATGCCATCCGTGCAAAAAAACCCGAATGCATGTAATGATGATGGTGCAATTCTATATATCCTCTCATTCACACAAAAATATGCGTTGAGTTGAAATATATCCCTAGGTACCCATTGTTTCACTAGATGTTTATACCTTAAGGGAACCTCGATGTTTCCTATTGGCTCATCATCATAGGAACACGACCCCCCTCCCGCAAGAAAAAAATCCATGTGTTTATTAAATTTTCTTCTGATCTTCTGACATCTAGTTGATCTATCCCTTGTAGACCTATTGGATGTCTCACTTCCTCTAGCATTCCTAAAATCCCCTCGCTCGAGGAATACAGGTGTGAAAAATACCTATTTGGTTCTACCTGCACCATGGATGGAAAAAAAATTAGCAAATAAGAGGAAAATACCGTCAAGTTAAAAAATCTCTTACCAATACTGATCTTAAGCAAGAAAAGGCTGCACAAGCCAATATGGATAAATACACAATTTATTTAGTAAAAAATGACCATCAACGAGGCCCATCAACCAAATGCTCACCAAAAACATTTGATAGTACGCAATCCATTGTTCAACAACAACAAACATCACCAAAATAGTATACTTAGCAAGGATTGTTACATTGACAACCACAACAATTCCTATATACACTAAGACAAACCAACATCCTTTTGACATTGTGTGCTCAAACTTTTTGGCACAACATTACAAAAAATTCATACAAAAACTAGCTCCACATTGATCACACAACACTTTTGGATGATGAAACTATCACCTCCAATGGGATACCTATCACCTAGATACATTGCCTACCTTCTTAACTCCATCAACCTAAAACAATAATGTTAGTGACATGCAAGAGTATGCCACATAAATAAAAAAGAGTATGCAAGAGAACCAAAAAAGAGTATGCCACATAAATAAAAAATCTCTTAAAAGAGATGTATCATGCCTTCTTCAATGATTTTTCCTTCTAAAAGTTATAATAATGAGAGAAGTCCATCCTTCGTATTCAGTTCTTCCTTGGATAAATGGTTTTCACTCATATTGTGCTCACTATAGACATGCCTAAAATCATATAACCCACCAATTGAAGTCATCGATAGTGTAGCATAGATGCTAGATTTAATCGATATCTAATGACAAATTTCACTACTTAGATTCATAAATTCGAAGAAGTCTCCTTCATAGAGGTCAAGTAACCCACGAATTGATATCATTATCTTGAGGACTTATAAGCATGGCATCTTAGTGACATCAATATGTTGAGAAACAAATTTGATAGACTTATAAGCATGACATCATAGTGACATCATTATCTTGAAGAATATCAATAATTCCCTAGTATAATAGTACATCACATAGTCTTATAACATGATATAGATATCAAGTGGTTCCATAGAAAATGCTTTAGCCAATTTATTTCAAAATACAAACTACGTTTTACAGATCTTAAGATATATAATAAAATAATTTTCTAAGATTTTGTAACTTTTTTTTCAGAAGAAAAATAGTTGTTCCTTGATATTCAATAGTGAATCAAAGGTAAATTGTACATAGTCCTGACAATAATTCATTTTAGAGGTGAGTGGAGATAAGTATCAAAAAGGTTCCCAAGGGGAGGGACAGAACCCACAATCCCAAGATGACTGAAGTAGCAATACCATAGGGAGAACACAAGGAGCACAAACAAATTATCCAAGGAGGCATCGAGGGTGGAGAAAACACACCCCTGGGGGATCAAAACAAAATCTATATCCCCAGCTAAAATGAGAAAGATGCTAATGTATCCCATACTTGAAAGAACCAAATAATATTATGCCACATAAATAAAAAATCTCTTAAAAGAGCTGCATCATCCCTTTCTCAATGATTTCTCCTTCTAAAAGTTTTCGAGAAGGAGAGGAGGCCAACCTTCACATTTAGTGCTGCCTTGGATAAACGGTCTGCACTCATATTGTGGTTCCTGTAGACATGCCTCAAGTCATATAACCCACGAATTGAATTTGTCGGTAGTGTAGCATATATGTCGAATTTAATGGACATCCGACGAAAAATTTCACTACATATATGTCAAAATTCCGATGAAGTGTCCTTCATAGAGGTCGGATAACCCATGAATTGATATCATTATCTTGAGGAATTATAAGCATGTTAATCTTAGTGATATCAATTTGTTGAGAAACAAATTTGATAGACTTATAGGCATGACATCATAGTGATATCATTATCTTGAATAATATCAACAATTCCATAGTATAACTCTACATCACATAGTCTTGTAACACGATATAGATATCATGTAGTTCCATAGCAAATGCTTCAGCCAATTTATGTCAAAATACAAGATACATTTTTGACAAATTTTGTACGTGTAGCTTTTTTAATTTATTTTGTTGAATCTCACCAAAAATATTAAAGACCCAGTCTACAGATCATAAGATATATAATAAACTCATTTGCTAAGATTTTGTAACTTTTTTTTAGAAGAAAAAAAGTTGTTCCTTGATATTCAATAGTGAATCAAAGGTAACTTGTACATAGTCCCAACAATAAGTCATTCCAAACACGAGTGGAGATAAGTATCAAAAACTTTCCCAAGGGGAGGGATAGAATAGACAATCCCAAGATGACTGACGTAGAAATACCACAAGGAGAACATAAGGATTCCAAACATCTTATCCAAGGAGGCATTGAGGGTGGAGAAAACACACTCCTGGGGGATCAACACAAAATCTATATCCCCATCTAAAATAAGAAATATACTAATGTATCCCATACTCGAAAGAACCAAAAAATAGTATGCCAAATAAATAAAAAAGCCGTTAAAAGAGTTGTATCTTACCTTCCTCAATGATTTCTCCTTCTAAAAGTCCCAAGAAGGAGAGGAGGAAAACCTTCATATCCAGTGCTTCCATGGATAAATGATCTGCACTCATATTTTTCTCCTTATAGACATTCCTAAGGTCATATAACCCATGAATTGAATTCATCGGTAGTGTATCATATATTTTGGATTTAATGGATATCTGACGACAAATTTCACCACATAGATGTCGGAAATCCGACGAAACCTCCTTCATAGAGGTCGGATAACCCATGAATTGATATCATTATCTTGAGTACTTATAAGCATTGCATCTTAGTCACATCAATATGTTGAGAAAATATTTGATAGACTTATAAGCATGACATCATAGTCATATCATTATCTTGAAGAATATTAATAATTCCCTAGCATAACTCTACAGGACATAGTATTGTGACATGAGATAAATATCAAGTGGTTCCATAGTAAATCCTTCACCCAATTTATCTCAAAATAAAAACTACATTTTTGACAAATTTTGTAGGTTTAGATTTTATTTTTTTTCCTCACCAAAAATATTAAAGACCCAGTTTACGGATGGCAAGATATATAATAAAATCATTTTCTAAGATTTTGTAACTTTTTTTGAGAAGAAAAATAGTTGTTCCTTGATATTCAATAGTGAATCAAAGGTAACTTGTACATATTCCTAACAATAATTCATTCTAGATGCGAGTGGAGATAAGTATCAAGAACTTTCCCAAGGGGAGGGACAAAACCCACACTCCCAAGATGACTGGAGTAGCAATACCAAAGGGATAGCATAAGGATCCCAAACAACTTATCCAAGGAGGCATCGAGGGTGGAGAAAACAAACCCATGGGGGATCAAAAGAAAATCTATATCCCTAGTTAAACCAAGAAACATGCTAATGTATCCCATACTTGAAAGAAAGAAAAGAGAGTATGCCACATAAATAAAAAATATCTTAAAAGAGTTGTATCATTCCTTCCTCAATTATTTATCCTTCTAAAATTTTTGAGAAGGAGAGGAGGCCATCCTTCATATTCAGTGCTTCCTTGGATAAACGACCTGCACTCATATTATTCTCCATGTAGACATTCCTAAAGTCATATAACCCAGTAATTGAAGTCATCGTTAGTGTAGCATAGATGTCGGATTTAATGGATATCCAATGACAAATTTCACTACATATATGTTGAAAATACGACAAAGTCTCCTTCATAGAGGTCAGATAACCCATGAATTCATATAATTATCTTGAGAACTTATAAGCATGGCTTAACACTAACACCATTTTCTACTGTCTGGTGACTTGGTACACTCAACTAATACAACAACTTGGTGTAGTTATACTAATACTAAGTACCTGAAAGTGTAGTCATAGTATTGTTGGGTGTTAGTGCCAAGGTACTAGAATTTAGTTAGAGGTTGGTTTAGTCCTTAGTAACACTATATTGCTAGACTTCAAAGTTTTGACATAAAATCATATCTCCCTTGGTAAAGTTTTAAGCCAAGACCTTTTTTACATACCCTAACTATGTAACTATGGTACTACTGCATGTGCTCCAATTCTTGATATTCCTTTCATTTAGGCTCTCTAACTCTATCATATGTGTGGTGACAAGCTACTCATTAGGTATAACATTATGTAGTGCAATGCTGAGTGATGGGACTAAGACCTCTTAGGGAAACATAACTTTATCTCTATATACCAATGAGTAGGTCATCTTGGAGATATGTAATCTCCATTGAGTGGGACCTTTTAAATGAGTAGGTCATTTAGGCTCTCTAACTCTATCATACATGTGGTGACAAGTTGTTCATTAGGTATATCATCATGTAGTGCAATGCTAAGTGATGGGACTAAAACCTCTTAGGGAAACATAACTTTATCTCTATATACCAATGAGTAGGTCATATTGGAGATATGTAATCTCCACTGAGTGGGACCTTTTAAATTATAATGAAAGTTTTGTAAGCCCATAGTGTAGGATATAGCTTGGTGTGACAATGGTCACCTGAAGCATTAATGATGTGTTTAAGGATGGATAGTAATGTAATATTTATGGCTTCCACCTACCCATTCTATGTATATAGTAGGGTGTGGAAAACTTATGTTTGATGTTATACTTAGCTAGAAGTCTCTTTATTTATGTAGATATGAGCTAGCTTCCATTGTCATCCAATAAGGTATAATGGACTATCAAGTGATATATAACTTGGTTTCTAATGAATTCACAATAACATGTCCTATGAAACAACTAAGGGGCATGGCATTTACCCATTTCGTTCAATAGTTAATTATGATGATGATGAACTTGTGACCATTATAAAGGTTGCATGTATAGCTATGATGAGGCCTAAAGCCCACAATAAGAATAGTCAAGGGGATTTGATTGAGATTAAGTCACAAGATGATATATGGTACAAAATCATATAATGCTAGTATACTTTGCATTTGTTAACATATTTTTTTACATTTTTATTAATAGTCACTAGTAGTATCCCATGTACAAGATCTTAGTTAAGGTGGCATGTGACAAAAAGTGCCCCCCATAATGTCCACTATGTTCTTCTTGCAAGATAGAGTAAACCTTGGGATAGTTTATGTTGCAAAAGAGGAAACCATTCAAGATTTTATTTTTATTAAAAAAAGCTAGCCAGAAAATAGATTAGCTACATTGTTATGATCTCTAACCCCACAAGATGAGGACGGGAGCTAATCTACCACAAGGGCATTCTCAATGTAATGATACCAATAAAGAGGTATTTTTGTCTCTCACTATGAAGAAGATGTAGGTGAAAAAAGACCGTGGTGATCTAGATCATCAAAAGGTACCTCTATAATGGATAAAATTGTGGGGAAATCTCACTTAAGTCTATAGATGAAACTATGAAGTTTACTTGGAAGTTATTTTAATGTAGGACATAAATAACATGTAAGGTCTTGAAGTATCATAGGAAAACTATTTAAATATAATAATACTACTAATTAAAAGTAGGATAACACACTAAAAGTTTCTTGGATCTGGTTGATAAAAAGATAGTAGTTACCAAATTCCTAAAAACGTTTTGTACAAATTTTAAGGCTATATACAAGCTGAGGATAAGGGATTCATACTCAATGATGTTATTGGTATAGGTAAAGTATAGCCTATAAGTTAAATAGAGCGGATATTCATCCTTTGGAGGAATAAAGTAGATGGTAGTACCAAACCCTAATTTTTTCCTGGTGTCCTCAAAGTACAAAGTTTGGGTGTCAAGTTTAACAATGAAATAAGGCCCAGTTAGAGGTTCCTTACAGGATAAGGGTTATACAGGCTAGGAGTAATAATATTGTGAGCACTTACGAATTAAGGAATCAACAATTTGATAAGCTACGACTTGGCCATTTAAAGACTTAAAGGAAATCAATGGATGTTGAACTCCTAAAATAAGAGAATCCACTTTGTAACATGACCAGACAAAGAAGGCTTGGAAGAAAAGTATTATAAGGGGTATAATATTATGGGTTTATTATCTCAACATATATTTTAAGAATATATGTGTGGAAAACATAATAGTAAGGAATATATTTTCTATGCATATATAACATGTCTTTTAATTAGCCAGGGTCCTACTGATGTGATGTAATAAATAACACATGCTCTCTGATCATTAAACATTGAAATTGTGCACATGACTTGTTATTTTGATGAGGTGTTTGTTGAGGACATAAGAAACACCTCATAAACAGTTTAGGGTATGAGGAGGAAGTTCTGGGTGAACTGATCAGTCATGCAACCATCCCAAAAACTGAGTGATTCTGGGCACATTTGGGGGACTGTCACGTACTTAACCAAACCTAAATAGCCCCAAATTCTTAGGCCTGGGTGTGATTCTTGAGCATAGTTTCATGTGTATCAGCATTGTGGTTGGTCATGAGAAAGTTTTGGGACCTTTCCACCCATTAAACAGTAGTAGTCAAGATAAGTACTAGATCTAGGCATGTTCACAGACCCAAGTCAAACATTCTAGGAAGTCAAATGGTCACGTAAAATAACCTTAATTCATCCCAGTATTGTAACCAAATATTTTCAGCACATTGAGCCTTATATTTTTTCTGTTTTAGCAATGTTTGG
Organism: Pseudotsuga menziesii; assembly: GCA_001517045.1. NCBI lineage: Eukaryota > Viridiplantae > Streptophyta > Pinopsida > Pinales > Pinaceae > Pseudotsuga > Pseudotsuga menziesii. The sequence goes on from LPNX010240229.1 coordinate 821,759, forward strand.
AGAATGATAATGACACCTACCAGTCACATATCATCCCTAATATAGATCTGTCCAACACTGAGTTAATTTTGGATAAATGCGTGGAAAAAAATGAGCAATGGAAATGAAACCTAAGCAGTGAATATAATGGTTTCCTATGTTGTATTCTATTTATTACACCTACATCAATCAACATGAGATGAGGAAGGTTTTCAACACATGTGGTTTCCCATTGTCATTTGGATCAGGCCATCCAAATTTGGAATCATTATCTACTACTATACTATTGACATATGTTCCATTTGGCATACACCTTTTAGAATTCTTGAGGCATTCCACCATTGTTAAACCCTATTTTCACAAGGTTGATCTACCCTTAGAGGATTGTGAGGTCACTTGCAGACTTGAAGTGTGATATGGATTGTTTCTTTGATCAGAAAATGAGGTGATGATCATATTGTATGAGATAGAATCCACCTTGTAGTAGCAATCAGACTCTCTTGAGCATGTAATATTGGATATATAAACCCTACTCATTGACTTGAACACATTATATTCAGGATGAAAACCTTCTAAGAGAGGTACATGAATATTTATCACAATTAATTTAAGGTATTTACCAAGATATCTAACAATAACACTAGGATGAACAAAATTAAAAATGGTTGGAATCCAAGAAAGTTGCTCATAAAAAACAACCAAATAGAAGTAAGTATTATGAACAATAGCCCCAAAGACTTCAAATAAAATTTTGTCAAACAATATCTATTAGTCAAAATACACTCCTGTATAACGATCATTGACAAAAGAGATTCATCTACAAAATAATTATTCACCATATCCTCACCCCTTGGAAAAGAAACACCTGTAAGATGACCCTACAAGTGAGTTGAGACCAATAGATAACTAAGGGAATCGATAGTCAATGAATCCACCACCATATAGATCCTGACAGAAAAGGAAAAGTGGCCAAAGAATTTGGTGACATCAAGACCTATCTTTCAATACATCCACATATTACTTGAAGGGAATCCTAACTTAAAAAATGTAGAGGGAGGTTCATAATCCTTTCCAAATAGGAATAGTCCATAAGACGTTTGAGAAGGGATTGAATGTTCATCATGAAGGGCCTTTGTGGAGCATGTCATATCTACCATCGACTACATAAAATTCCACATTGAAAAATCCTTGTACAATGGTGAATAATAGCACCCCCTACACAAAGGGATTTCAATATTTTATTATCTCAACAGATAGTGTAAGCGTATATGTGTGGAAAACATAATAGTAAGGCATATCTTTTCTATGCGTATATAACATGTCTTTTAATTAGCCATGGTCCTACTGATGTTATGTAATAAATAACACATGCTCTCTGATCATTAAACACTGAAATTATGCACATTCCTTGATATTTTGATGAGGTGTCTGTTGAGAACATAAGAAACACCTCATCAGCAGTTTGGGGCATGAGGAGGCAGTTCTGGGTGAAATAATCGGTCATACAACCATCCCAAAAATTGAGTAATTCTGGGCACATTTAAGGGATTGTTAGGTACTTATCCAACCCTAAATAGCCCCAATTATTAGTTCTAGGTGTGAGTCTTGAACACAGTTTCATGTGTAGTAGCATTGTGGTTGGTCTTGAGCAAGTTTTGGGACCTTTCCACCCATATAACAGTAGTAGTCAAGATAAGTACCTTATCTAGGCATGTTCACAGACCTAAGTCAAGCATTATAGGAAGTCAAATGGGCATGTAAAATAACCTTAATTCATCCCAGTATTGAAACCAAAGATTGTCAACACATTGAACCTTATATTTGGTCTTTTTTACTAGTATCCTGCGAATGATAATGATACCTATCAATCACAAATCATCCCTAATATATATTTATCCAACATTGAGTTAATTTTGGAAAAATGTGTGGCAAAAAAATGAGCAATGGAAATGAAACCTAAGTAGTGAATATAATGGTTTCCTGTGTTGTATTCTATTTATTACACCTACTTCAAATCAACTTGAGATGAGGAAGGTTTTCAACACATGTGGGTTCCCATTGTCACTTGGATCAGACCATGCCAATTTGGAATCATTATATACTATTATTGATGCAGGAGCATCTAATCTAAGAGGTGATTTGAAATGTAAGTTAGACCTTAGGGTCTTTACCAATGCCCAAAGGGGGGTTCTTTGCAAAATGTTTGTATAAATGTTAAAGTTTCTAGATTAGGGTGTAGAAGTTTTCAATTAGCTAAAGTGCCCATGTAAATAATGAACTATGTAACCAATTCCATATATGATGGAATGGTTTGAAGAGATAAGGAGGAACTTAAGAAGAGGCTCTTGTAAATAGGGATCTGTTGTGTGAATCACTAATGGGATAAATTTGAAATGTCTATTTTTAGGAACAATTTGTTGGTTAGTAGGAAACAATCAGTAATTTTAAGAAGTTAATTAGTGTACGAGCTAGAGGCTCAATTTGTTAGAAGCTACAATGTAAGCCAACGGAAATGAGAGGATAAGAGGGAGGAAGATGACCAAACAGAGGGTATGAGGCCATAGTAGACGAGTAGGAATTTCAGAAGTTAAGCTAGCGTCTTTAAAGTTTGTACAGTTTTAATTAATTAATGAAAAGAAAGATTCGTCAATTGCTATGTGCTCTTACATAGTCTGTGTGAACGCATTTGAGCTTTGATGAATGTTAGTTTTTGTAGAAGGATATAGCTGTGCATAAAACTTGATGAGAATATAGTCTATTTAGGTGAAATACCGTGAGTACATGCATATATAATTTGAATAAAATATAGATAAATTCTGAACTGTGTAATTCAAGCGGTGAAATCGATTTGTGATTTAGGAGTTTTGTGAAGCTTTGATAAAGGGATATTGGTGAATTTGTGTTGTTCTTGTCAATACTGTGTATTTGGAAATAACACTTTCTCTAAGTTGTTATTGGATACTACATATGTGTGACCAGTATCCAACTCTACATGTAAAGAAATTAGTGGCATTATACACTTCTCTATTTGACACAAGGAACAATGTAACCACTTGGAGGCTATGCATTTGGAGTATGGTAAGGATTATTTTGTATTAAAAGTTTTAGTTTAATTATAATAATGGGGTTTCTTGAAGTATTGTGGAAAGAATAATATTTATAGATAGAGTTGACGAGAATGCGATTGGGATGGTGAAGTCAATAGATTGGATGGAGATAAAATGTTTGAAGGAGTGTTGACAGGTTTGAGTGGGGTTTGCAAATTCTCCTAGCTGAGTGTGTCTATATTTTGGATTGAAGACGATGGGAATTGAAGACGCTGTTGGAAGGAGATGAGGCTTGTGGGAAACTTAGGTTGTTATAGTAACCTGCTAGTGTATTGAGAATACAACTATGTGAGTAATGCAGATATTTGACCAACACAAGCTAAGTGCTAGTGCACACTAATTTTCCCATGAAATGCTTGAGCAAGTAAATAAGCTTCAAATAATTGAAGAGATAGAGAAGGGGTATTGAAGATCCTTGCATTAGCTATACTATTGAGATGTTCCATTTTCCCAAAACTGTTAGCTACATCACTCTCACACTTATATCTATAATTTCTAAAATGTAGTGGTAAAGGGGATAGAAATTTGTGCTTACCGAAGACATATTTACAGTCAATTTAGCACCGGTCACAATGAAGTCCTGAAACCAGTCATGGTGGGTCAATCACAAACCCGTGCATAGAATATTGCAGTCAAATCCATGAAAGAATGACGCTGAAGAAACCGACAGAGAAAATAAGTGAAATCCCAGAGTATCAACCCACGAAGGAACTAGTAGAGAAAACAAGTGAAATTACAAAGCATCAACCCATGAAGGAACCGAAAAACAAGTGAAATTGCAGAGAATCAACATGTGAAGGAACTGATAGAGAAAACAAGCCAATTCACAAGTCTAATAGCAGAGTATCAACTTGTGAAGGAACTGGCTATGTGAGGGAACTCAGGAAGTGAAAAATGGAACACGCGGGAGGGGACTTGGAGGTAAGTGAAAAATCATTGCAAATGTTTATTTATATATGTTTTTTTTGTTTTTGTTTTTATGTATTGTTTTATTTATTTATAATTAGTTTATATGTGTATTTTATATGTTTTGTTTTATTGTTTATTTATTATTTATTTTATATGTTAGTTATTATTATTATTTTTATGTATTGTTTTATTTGTTTATTTTATATTTATGTTTATTTAATTATTTATTTGTCCATACACTATTTAAATATTTAGAGACTAAATTTTAACATTGTAGAGAGTCTTCTATTGAACCATAATAAAGTGTTGAGTTATGATTGTGATTCTATAGTGTATTCATACTTTAATTAATGAGAATTAGTAAATATATTCTCTTGTGATTGTGTGATCTATTTTTGTCTTTTATGGGTAAGGTAAGTTATTAAGAATTCAAGATGTAGGTTGTATATTTTTTCTAATCTTTATGTGTAGCAAGCTACTATATTAAATTTCTAGATTTCTTGGAGAATCAAGATCATTATTCCCCTTGCTATACCACTTGGTATCACAATATGATTGAAACTTGAGTAGAAAACTAAGTGAGAAAAAGGACCAGAGAAGATGAAAATGTTGTTCTAATTTGAAGAAATGGCATGAAGATACTAAAGGAGAGATACAAATAGATAATTGCAAGGAACATGAAGAATATATGCAGATTTAGAGAACAACTAGTTGTTATAACACTAATTGGCACTTTAGTGACCCTAATGGAACCCTAATGATCCTAATGGTATCTAGGTGAAGCTAATGAAATCAGAGAACCCCTAATGGCATCCATATTTCCCTAATTTACCTCCAAATGTCCCTAATTCCGTATGAATAGTCCTTAATGTCATATGAAGAGTACTTAATAGATACTATAGGCCTTAAACCATATATAAGAGTCCTTAATAATGGATGGTCCCTCCTCAATACAAGTTACCAACTCAATCTATCCCAAAATCCATTGAAAAAACATGGTTTTGAGGGCATACACACATTTCCTTAAGGAAGGAAAGGAGCATGTGCCTTGGAAAAAACACAAAATATATAAGAAACACCAAAATTATCTAGATTGAATGGTTGGTAAAGGTTTTGTTTGGGTGTAACACCTTGAAACCACCCTCCAATTATCTCAACCATGTCTAATATTGCACAAATAAGACATTCATAGAATATATGAGGGACATAAGAACTCATAATGTGGTTATGTTGGAACAATTGGTCCTAATTCACCAATTTATTATGTCCATTCCTCCTAAGAAGCCCTTATTTATGAGATTTCCTCATCCCTCACTACTGGATTTATATGCCTCATTCGATCAGTTTTTTGTCAGATTGACATTAGTTGTAAAGTTGGTGAAAATTCCATGGGTTTATGTCTTCAACAAATTCAAAGACACATTAGTTATGCATTTATTCACGTGCAAAAGAACCATTAGGTAATTTTAATGGAACATCTAAAAAGTCGAGCTATAAATGAAAAATACATAATATAGTTTCTAGTATGTGTGAGTTATTGAGAAGCTAAAGAAAATTTCAGATATATTTTGAAGTTGTCATGGTCATAAGTGGCCACTAAATATAGAAAATAACAAGCAAAATGTTGGTTTTATTTAATTGGTCAAGATACTCTAAATTCAAAATTGCCATGTAATTTAAAATATTACTCTTCTATTTACTCTGATAAACTTGATTTAATATAGATAGGGTATATATAGATTATATTAATTAATTCTTATTTACATTTTTGGTTGATAGGGTATATTAATATATATTAATGATTATTTTTATGTGTTTTTGGTTATTTTTGTAGTCTAAAATATAAGAAAGAGATTCTCTTTGTTTGTATTGAGAAATAATTATTTTATTTATTTATTTTTCTATTCAATTAATCAAAATGCTATGAAAATAACCTTTACAAATTATAGAAATGAATAATAATTAATGGTATTAATTATTCCAATAAATATTTTCAAAACGAGATTCATAAGCCAAGTAGAGATATGTGCTACAACAAAGTATTCTTTACAAATTGTACAAATGAAAAATAAATTTTAGTATTAACTCTTTAATTATATATTTCTAGAATAACTTTGAGGTAATCAACTTATTTAAGTAATGAAAATTTGTAGATACTTTCATATTAATACCTTATAGCTTTTGATTGAAGTACATAGATAATGTACTCAATAGGATATAAATTAAGAATAAAATGTCAAATGTCAAATGAGATCACTATGGATCTATTTGACAATAAAAAAACTAAAACGGCAAAGGCATATCAATAAAACCATAATTTTGCACTTGCACTTCATATCAATCATTGCGAACATAAAGGGTAAATGATTTGATTTGATTTTTTTATATTTAAAGAAATGTGAAAATAATACAATCATTCACCTCTCCATAATTTAATTATGATATGAGTGTAGGAAGTTCACATTGGAACAGAGAGACGAAGATGGAATAATAAGCACCGTGCCCAAAATTTTGTCCAAAACACTATGGAATTTGTACTAAAAATGCACTAGATCTATTTGCTTCCTCATTTTCTTATTTTTTGTGGGTATCCAATGTTAAAAGGAAATGATGTTCATCAACCAATTTGGGCAACAAAAATTAGGGAAAGGTATTGCAAAGTTTATAATAACCTTAGGTTTTAGTCATGTTTAACGATGAAGATGACGATGATGATGATGATGACGATGACAATGATTATGAAGATGAATATGGCGATGATGACGATGATGATGATGGTGACGATGATGGTGACGAGGAATATGATGATTAATATGATGATGACGACAATGATGATGACGATGATGATGATGACGACGACGACGATGATGATGATGACAATGACGACGACGACGACAACGATGACGACGATGACGATGATGATGATGATGGTGATGACGATGATTATGATGTTGTTAGTTATGATGATGATGACAACGACGATGATGATGAAGATGATGATGAATATAGTGATCATGATGTTGATGTCATATGAAATGATGAAGATGATGACAATGATGATGATGATGATGACGATGTTCATGATGATGATCATGATGACGATGGTGATCAATATGTATTTGTCATATGAAATGATGAATATGATGACGATGCTGATGATGATGATGACAACGATTGTGATGATGAATATAACGATGATGATTATGATGAAGATGATGATGAAGATGGTGATAATGATTTTGATGTCATATGAAACGATGAAGATGATGACGATGACGACGACGACGACGATGATGATGACGACGATGAAGATGATGAAGATGATGATGACAATGATTATGATGATGTTAGTTATGGTCATTAAAAAGGTGAAGTAATAATAGTTTATAGGAACCTCAAGTTTTAGTCATGTTTGACGATTATGAGGACGACGACGACGAGACGATGATTAAGATGGTGATGATGATGATGATGATGATGATGATGACAATGATGAATATGATGATAATGATGATGACGATGGTGATGACAAAGATGACGATGATGATGAAAACAATGATGATGATGAAGATGACGATGGTGATCACGATGTTGATGTCATATGAAATGATGAAGATGATGACAATGATGATGACGATGATGTTGATGATGATGATGATGATGATGAAAATGATTATGATGATGTTAGTTATGTTCACGATGATGATGATGATGATGTTTGAGTCTGGAAACCCTCCCATACCATCAATGCATGCATCTAGTCTAAACATGCCAAATTTCAGACCAAGATGGAACATATATAAAAAATTTCAACATTGGCCCCACGTAGAACATTAATTAATCTATAGGTATGGTTTTTGTTGCTCAAATTCTTAGTTCTAGTCATGTTTGACAATGAATATGATGATGATGATTATGATGACAATGACGATGTTGATGATGATGATGATAATGAAAATGATTATGATGATGTTAGTCATGATCATGAACATGCCAAATTTCATACCAAGCTCAAATTTTTAGAGCCAGTCATCTTTGAATCTAGAAACCCTCCCACACCATCAATTCATGCATTAGGTCTAACCATGCAAAATTCTAGTGCAAGCTAAATTTACACATACCAATAAAATGCACTATTTATATCGCAATATTCAATCAAAATATATAGAGTATATATATTATTGCATACCTCAGACACTTAATAGACTTCATTATCTTCTTCATCCAAGTCATCATCTATACCATCCAATCTAGAATCAACATTGTAAAGATTGGCCATATCATCATCATCATCATCATCATCTAATTTAGTTATGATCATCATGTTATCACTGATATCATCTTCATGGACATTGTCTGCTACATCATATGATTCAACTAATTCTTTGACATATTCTTCTAGAACATGATCATCTAACTCATGTTGATCATGATATTCATCATCGTCTTCTTCTTCTAGACCCTCTTCATTACCTTCCTCTAGGTTATACTTTACTGACCTTCCCCTTGGATCGTGTCTCACAACAAATGACCAACCTGCTTTACCTGGAACCATAGAGTAAAGTACCTGTTCACATTGGCTTGGAAGAACATAATGCTCCATTCTTGGATCACACAACCTTTTATTTATCATGGTAAATCTATTATCATGTTCAATAATAGTTCTGTTAGGATCACACTGATTCAATCATAACCTGTACCATTTGACAATGAATAGAACTACCTTGAAGGATTTAAAGTCATACTGAGGAATATCTTCCAAATACCCATAGTATCAATTTTCTAAGAGTTCTGGATGTCTGTCAATTCTAGAGGAAACATTGGCCACCTCAAAGACTACAGATATCCCATAATCTATTTTTTATTCATTTTGTTCAAATTTTTGATGCAATATCTACAACCATTGCACACCATATAGTTTTACCTACACCAAGCCATACATGAAAAGATTACATAATGATTCAATATTTATGATTAAGTGCATGTTTATGCCATACAGGGAAAAAATCAACGTGTACATCAATATGTAATTTGCAAAAAAAAAGAGTGGTAGATCAATATGCTTTCCTGCTTATATTTTAAACCATATGCTAAATCGATTTCCCTTTGTGTAAGATTGGTATCTCCATTGTGATGTCCAGATTTAACCTATGAATCCACACCTTCCCATGATATTCCATGACCAGATTGTTCACATCGTTCAATCCATACCTTCATCCAGTCAATATTTTTTGCAATGTATAAATGAATTGCATCCCACTCTCGACCAACTACTCGATGACAATAAAAATTAAAATTCAATACAAATGTAAATTATCTTAATAAAGTATACGCTCTTATTTAAAGTAATATATTGAATATAAAAATAGAATATGTATGATATATATACACAAAAATCAATAGTCAAATTTATTATATTAATTAATATCCACTGGCTAATAATTACCTTTTACCTTCCTCGATCTACCTTTCCCCTTTAGGTTCTCCCCTTAATTTTTTTTATTGGAGTCTGGATCACCAAAGCAACGTGAGCTTTGACGCTAAATTAGGAAGATATTCACTAATATACAACATGGTTTGGTATATCGTATATCCCTCCATTATAGAACACTCAACATGTGCTCATTGTTTAACCAAACCCTTCCTAAATTTCAAGTGCCTCTCAACCATACACATGGACCTTGAGTGCACAAGTCCACACAATTAAATCTCCTCGACTTGGTGTATGAGGTAGTGTTCCTGTGCATTGAAAAATGTTGAAGGTAGATGCTTCCGCATTTCACACATGAGACGAGGAATTTCTATCGTCCAATACTTTATATCTTATTTATGGATTTCTTTATATGACAACCATCTACAGGTGACATAAACCAATAATGATATTTAACAAAAAAAACATTAAATTACATAACATGAATTAGAGAAAAAAAAAACAAATATACGTTGTACGATGAATTAAACAAACACTAAGTACATGCAAAAAATCACTAGCTACCTCATTTATTTCCCAAGATTATATATAACTTGTTTGACATTATTGTTGAAGTTGTCCGAGAGACAGAGAGAAGTAGAACATACTGTAACAATATACAAACCACATCAATTTTTAAACAAAGAGTAGACAAAAAAATAACAACAATATGCATTGGAATTAAAATAACAATACTTATATGGATACCATAATAATTACCTTCATGAAGACATGCCAATCATGCGTTTTCACTCCCACAAAATCACCTTTCTTTGTTATGATATTTTTCATGTTCGCATAAAATTTAGTGGGAAATTTAATTTTCCACATGAATTATTTTAAAACATTACTTTACTTCTTCCTTAGCATCCATGGAAGTGAGTTTATGTTAATTTGGTATTTGTTGCTATGAAATTGAATGACGTCTTTTATTGCATGGTTTCCTTCTTGACTGTCTTTGCAAATTTTGGCAAATTTTTCTTTGTCTCTCCTTAGATCCAATATTCTCCATAATGTTTCAGTCACATTCTTTTCGATATGCATTGTATCAAACAAATGGTCAATTTTGTAGGTGCTCATAGTAGGGAAACCTGCTGAATTGTTTAGGATAACTTTTCATTCCCAGTGGAAGCCCATTAATGCCTTCATGATCACGATAGACATCATGAATCGTATTTTATAAAGAAATTATAGAAATCAATGGCCACTATAGTATACAACACACAATAAAAAACATAACAAAACATTTCATATACGATGATCCATATGTACTAGCTTGACGATTTCTATTATATTGCAACTTCCATAGGTTGTTAGTTTTTCATCACATTTAAGCTAGCATTATGATCTTAGGATCTTTTCACTGAGAGAATAACAAGCACAGTAATAAAACACAAGCACATCACAAGAGACAAGAGACACAAAGAGTTTTCCTCGGGGAAACCATAAAGGAGAAAACCCCGCAACTTCCTCTAAGATAGAATCAACACCAAAACAGTAAGAGATCTCCCAAAACAGCAGTAGTCTTCTGCCTTCTGTCTAGTCCCAAAATTTCCTTCTCCAGTAGTGCGCCACACTTGGGAGAGCAAGTGATGTATTTCACAAGTGATAAATAGAGAGACTCTCACTCTCTATTTATATTCATTGGTTCACTTGAATTGCCTTTTCACATGTAGGCTCAACCTAATAATTACTACTCGAGCCTACACCTTAATTAGTGTATAATAAATCAAGTGCACCAAAACTGTGGGGACTTACCTAATGACTTGATATGACTTGATTACATTATTAATCCTCCCAATTGGAACATCAGGGCATGACCACATGACTCAAATACATAATAGATACATCCCGAAATAAACATCGGGTTACAATACATAAGATACATAGAAGAATACATTATGAAGTTACATATACATCAACACTTCCTCTTAACTAGGAAGGTATTCTTTCAACACAATTTTCAACACTGGTCTTCTTCTCTGTATCAACTGGATCATCTCGTCTTCAAGTCATCTTCGTCTTCAAGTCATCTTCATCGGATCTGGATCATCTCTCGATTTGGATCATCATCGAACATCATCACTAGATCTGGATCATCTCTCGATCTGGATCATCATCACTAGACTGGATCTGGATCATCACTCGATCTGGATCATTACTGCTGGATCATCATTACTGGATCTGGATCATCACTCGATCTGGATCAACACTGGTGCTATCTCATGATTCTTCTTTTCATAGGAAGTTCTACAAAGCCATCCCTTTTTCATGCTGGTTGTAGGCCTACCCTCGTGTAGGTCTTCGCCCAACACTCACATCTGGTCATGTAGTAAACTACAATCCCATAAAAAAGGCCCAACACTCACATTCACCAGCATGATAGGACACACCTACTATCATCTGTGAAATGGCTCAGCACTTACAACCACCAGCATGATAGGAAACACCTACTATCATCTGTGGAAAGGCACAGCGCTCACATCCACTAGCATGGTAGGACACACCTACTACCATCTGTGGAAAGGCTCAGCACTTACAATCACCAGCATGGTAGGACACACCTACTACCATATGTGAAAAGGAACTGCACTTACAGTCACCAGCATGATAGGACACACCTACTATCATTTGTGAAATGGCACAACACTTACAGTCACCAGCATGATAGGACAGACCTACTATCATCTGTGACAAGGCTCAGCACTTACATCCATCCAGGCGGGAACACATACTGCTCACAATGATGGAAGGGAATGCATTGATATCTGATCATGAGGGGAACACATCCCAACAATCATATCAGAATGGCCCCCAGTCCTCCTCGACTGAGCTACCTAGTAACTGACCAGGCACCTCCATTTTCCTAGAGAATGGCAGTTTCCCTTACATCCGACCTGCTCGTCGGAATGGCCAACACTCACATTTGGCATGGAAGGAACTTAATCCTTTAGCCATGAATAGAATGGTTCAGCCCTTACATCTGATCAAGTGGGAACACATCCCTCTATCACATCAAAATGGCTACTCAGTTCTTACACTGAGTGTTCCTGGTAACTGACCAGGTGCCTCCATTCCTAGAATGGCAATTGCTCTTGCATATGTCTTGCTCAACAGAATGGCCAGCACTCATATCTAACATGGAAGGGAGAAACCCTACCACCATGTTAGAATGGCTCAGCCCTTATATCTGACCTACTCGTCAGAATGGCTATGGATCTCAGCACTCATATCTGACATGGAAGGAACCAATCCTCTCACCATGACAGAATGGCTCAGCCCTTACATCTGACCATGGAAGGAACCAATCCTCTCACCATGTCAGAATGGCTATGGGTCTCATCACTTTCTCTAGGAGGAAGCCTCGATCTGGAGAACACCAAGTCTCTCTCTGAAGTACTCAAACTTCATCCTAGCCAATGGCTTCGTCAATACATCAACTATTTGTTCCTCCGTCGCAACATACAGGAGCTTCACTGCTCTTCTCGGCACCATATCCCTGATATAGTGATACTTGATCTTGATATGCTTCGAGTTGTCATGAAACACTGGATTCTCTGACAACTTCACGCAACTCTGGTTGTCACAATGTATACAAGTAGCATCTAACTGGAGATAAAATATATCAGACAGTAGCTTCCACAGCCATACTGCCTCACAACTAGCTGAACAAGCTGCGACATACTCTGTTTCAGCTATACTTAGTGCCACGCAGGATTGCTTCCTACTAAACCAAGAGATCACACCTGATCCCATACTAAAGCAACATCCTGAAGTACTCTTCCTGTTGATGGCACTTCCTGCGCAATCTGAATCAACATAACCTTCCAGGATAATCTTCTGATTCGCATCCTACTTGAGCCCATAATCAATTGTACCCTTCAGGTACCTCAGAATATGCTTTGTAGCTGTCAAGTGAACACTCCTCGGATCTGTCAAGTACTGGCTCAAGGTGTTCACAGCAAAGCAAATGTCTGGTCTCGTCTTCGTCAGGTACATCAATGACCCAATCATTTGACGATACATCGTAGCATCAACCGACTCTTGACGAAGCATCACTCAATAGATTCAGGTTCGATGCCATAGGTGTGGCCATCGCCTTGCAGTCCAACATCCCGAACCTCTTTAGGATCTCTACTGCATACTTCCCTTGTCCAAGGAATATCCCATCTGTACTCTACCACACCTCCATACCTAGAACAATAGTGCATCGACACATAACAGGAGCATCACTGGTCTTCCACCTTCAACCTTTGATCAAAGGTTGGAATCCACTTCACTCTTAGTAAAGCCTAGAATCATCAGTAATCTTCCCATCCTTTCGTACCATGTCGAACCTCAGGATATTCTGCAATCACTCCCTCTGAAGCGGAGCATCATACTCCCTCTGTCTTCCATACTCTATACACTGAAACATTCTGTACTGGAGTGACAAGTAGTATCCATCTAGGATCACTGGATACTAAGATCCTCTATCTTGAACTTCTTCAAAATTTCATCTTGCACCCATCTGTGAGCTTGTCATCCTCTATCAACCTTGTAGCAAATGTTAAGATATTCATCAAGCTCATCATGTATGTGTTATCCCATGGGTGTCTTCTGAACTCGTACACGGCCTTCTTTCATTTGCACACATGATTATGTATGTCATGTGACTTCATTTCTATTAGTGTAAATGTTTCTTTGTAGACTATGCCTTCTCTTCATGAGAAGCCTCATGCTACGAATCTTGCTTTGTATCCCATGATGTTTCCATCTACTGCATGATGGAACTATGAACTTCTCTTCAGGTCTCGATACTACGACCTGACATCATTCTTCTTGAACTGATCTTCCCTTTCTTCTTGGTGGTTGGAAGGTTTTGCATCAATGATGTCACTGCACTCATCATATTCTTCTTTGTCTTTGAACTGTCGTCACTTGTTCTTCGGAACAAGTATTCATTCTTCTTTTCTTGTAGGCGATTATGTATGCGGTCTTTCCTAAAAGTCAAATGCAATTGTATGGTTAGAAACATTTCATAAGGAATATTTATACTGGTGAACACTTATGCATAAATATATGATCATGCAACTACTTTAGCCAATACAACATTCATCCATATCTCATTGAAACTTTCTAGATGCCTTCCATCTCTACTAGGACAACATTGAGATTGTGCACTAATCCAATATGTCAGCAAAGAGGTTTCATTCTAGATAAGTAGCAATGGAGAATTTGTATATCCCCATAAGCTACTTACCCATCACATGCATATTAGTAGTATTCTGTCATTAATGCAAACACCCTATCATGCATAATACAATAACTGAATATAAAAAAATGCACAACAAAATAATATAATGAAATGAAAATTGAATACTTATCTTTATTTGTTTCAAGGGTAGACTCCTTCTTGAGCCTTCAGCTTCATCGTCTTCTTCATTCATAATAGCATCGTTTCTTATCCAAAAGCTAAGGTGGATAAGAAGTTCTTCAAGAGTTGAGTTCTTCGTATTCCTCATTGATTGAGGGATATTATTTTGGATGGCGATATCTTGATCTTCAATTGCACCCCTCTTCTCTTCTCTTCTTATGATTCAAGCTTCTTCTTCTTCCCAAAGTTTGCTGAAAGTAATCACTTCCTTCTGGAACACATTCCTTGAATGAATTCCATGATCCTGGGAGGCCATTCAAGGTGGCCATCATCACTTCTGCATTCTCCACTTTTTCTTTTACTGCTTCAAGTTGCTATTGATTTGAGAGACTCTTATGACTGCATGGTCTCTCCATTCTAGATCTTCACATTCTTCAACTGGATTCTTTAGGCCATATTCTGATTTTTGTTCTTCCCTTCAAATAGCTTGAAATTCTGTTCTTCCGTTCTGCAACCCCATTCTGTTGTGGATTATAAGGAGTTGACAACTCCCTCTTAATCCCTGCTTCTTTTCATAGCTCTTTGAATTCATTCGAAGTGAATTCTCCACCATTATCTGATCGAATGGGCTTGATCTTCCTTTCAGTATGGTTCTTGATCAAGGCTTTGAATTCCTTGAACTTGCTGAACACTTCATCTTTGTTTTTCATAAAGTAAATCCATGTCTTTCTAGAAAAATCATCAATAAAAGAAACATAGTATGCATACCCGCTTAGTGAGTTTGATGACATTGGACCACATAAATTGGAGTGGATGATTTCTAGAATGCCTTTGGCTTTGATTTTGCTGCTAGGAAATGTCTTCTTTGTATTATTCCCTTTCGCACATCCTTTACAAAATCCATCATGCTTTGTTTGGAATGCAATAGGTAGTGCTCTGTAGTGCACATGTGCAAGCCTTCTATTCCAAAGCTCATTTGGCTCTACCGTATCATGGATCAAGGCTTTTTTTGGATGACCCTTCAATTTGTACAAGCCTCCTTCTTGTTCTCCAATCATAAATTTTCTTTCCTTTTTGGCCACATGATGACTTGACCATAGATGAATGCAACCCACATTCCTTTTGCATCCAAGGCTGAAATGGATAGAAGATTCTTCTTAAGTCCTGGAACAAACAATACTTCTTTCATTGTTAGAGACTTACCAGAGTCTAGCTTGTATGAATATTCCCCACTACCTTTTATTGGATATTGGTAGTCATCTCCTAGTTTTCACCTTGTGAGGTGATTCATGTCTGACAGTCTTACAAGGGATTCCTTGAATCCAGTCATATGTTTGGAAGCCCCACTTTCTATAAGCCAATCATCATTTCCATGAGTAATGTTACCTGTGAGAGATGATATCAGAACATATTCATCCTCGCTTGAAGAATCTTCACTTTCATATATGGATCTCTTTCTGGATGGTTCATCATCCTCTGCAGCATGAGCATGATGTCTTCTTTGGCCTCGTCTCCCTCTGAAACTGGAACCTCTATACTCATGTAGGTGTCCAATCCAGTTTCTTCAGAGAGATAAAATACTTCTATGCTTGGAATTTGTCAACTTCACCAAGCTTATCATCAAGCTATTGTGATAGATCATATTGAAATGAGAACCTCAAATGGAAATACAAAAGATTAGATCTTACCAATTTGAGGTGTCTGTCCTTGTCCCGGAGTTCGCTGATCTAGGGTTTGTCGCAGAAACCCTAATTTTCAAAACTTGGAAACTTTTAGATATGATTGGATAAATATATATATCTCTTCAAATGGAGCTGTCCAATGTACTCCTTTTCTGAAAACAGTGGAGGGAAGCTCTCGAAACAGGAAGCCCTAAATTACTAATTTCTTCTGCAGAAATGCCTATTACTGTTTCTATGATATCTCTGAAATTACTGATCCTCTATGTACAAAATTTCGCACTGAGGTAACCTCACATTTCCCTGATCCGAAAATATAGGTTTCATCAGAATTGGTTTCACCATTTGGGATTTATGATGTTTTTCCCAAGGTTACCTGTTATAGGACTGTTCAGAACAGCGAAGTTGTAAGGCATTCCACGTGTCACTGGTTCATCTTCTGAGTTTGATATTCGGACCACTGAAAGTATAGTCTGTGCCCTTTTTGGAACATCTTCATGAATTCCATTTGTACCTCTGTAGCTCAATATATTGCAGATCTCCCCAGATGTCCTGTTCAGGGATGAATTCTGGAAGAGGCTGGAACCCTAACTTGGAGAGATCATATCTCCTGGAGTACAGTGAATATAAGTCTGATGTTTGGACACCGGATTCATCAGGATATTTTATTTGGTCTCTGAAATTTTCAGCTTCTGATACGTCTCCAATCTCGGAATATAGCGACTGTACCAAAACTTAGCAGTTTTAGTATTTAGGGTTTCTCCTAGCTCAGGGTCAAACTAGGGTTTGAATTTCCTGGGGTTTTACCCAACCAAATTTCTTGATCCAAGTCTCTAAACTTCAGTTTTGATGAGGAGAATAACCCTATGCTCGCCTCACTCAAAAATTCATCTTCTGTAGAAATCCTTAATTTCCGCATCGAAGACTGAAAATGCTCGGAATCAAATTCCGCTTCGACAGAAAGATGCGCCCTTCAATGGGGAGTCATCTTAGCATACTTTTGCAGAAAATATGTGGAGGAAGATCCAAAAAATAGGAATCCCTAGTTCCTATAGCTGCACAATGTGTTCTTCTCATGTTAGCTCTGATACCATTTTAGTTTTTCATCACATTTAAGCTAGCATTATGATCTTAGGATATTTTCACTGAGAGAATAACAAGCACAGCAATAAAACACAAGAACATCACAAGAGACAAGAGACACAAAGAGTTTTCCTTGGGGAAACCATAAAGGAGAAAACCCCGGAACTTCCTCTAAGATAGAATCAACACCAAAACAGTAAGAGATCTCCCAAAACAGCAGTAGTCTTCTGTCTTTTGTCTAGTCCCAAAATTTCCTTGTCCAGTAGTGCACCACACTTGGGAGAGCAAGTGATGTATTTCACAAGTGATAAATAGAGAGAATCTCACTCTCTATTTATATTCATCGGTTCACTTGAATTGCCTTTTCACATGTAGGCTCAACCTAATAATTACTACTCGAGCCTACACCTTAATTAGTGTATAATAACTCAAGTGCCCCAAAACTATGGGGACTCCCGATCGGAACATCGGGGCATGACCACATGACTCAAATACATAATAGAGACATCCCAAAATAAAAATCGGGTTACAATACATAAGATACATAGAAGAATACATTCCGAAGTTACATATACATCAACATAGGTGAGGTGTCATTCTTTGTGGTTTTAATGTAGTGTCTTGCTTCCCATTAAATATATTTTTTCGGTTGTTAGATACCTATGATTCTTAGAGAGGAAGTGACTATACTCATCAAACACATCCTTCTTAAGCTTTTTGAGCGACAAGATTTGATCTTAGGAACACAAACTGGACATGCAATTTTTCCCTTTGTCTGAAGACCTACATAAAGATATGGAATATCTATGCCAATTATAATTATATATAAAATGAATGGAATATTTATAAAAACATGCATGCATAATACTATATTAAGTAGTTCATAAAATTAAATGCAATTAAAGTGGAACTTAAAAATACAAACCACAAAAATGGGTTAACCCTGGGGCATCGTGTATTGTCGATACACGCATTCCATGGAATTGAAATTTCCTTTGTTGTATTAGTCTAGATACCTCATACATACTGATGCCATTCCATAAATTTAGTAGCTCGTCTATAATAGATTTGATATATACATTCATATCTTTAACTTGGTACTTACCTGATTGATTTGAATATATAAAATATATAATTATGAGTACCATGCACAAGAGAAAAACAAAAAATATATATATGAAATTAGGAAAAAAAATACGACAAATGAGATGCCACAACTAAATTAAAAATAAAATAGCTATAGAGAAAATATACTTGGAATAATCATCGACAACATTATGTGCTCCCTCTTTATTGACAACCATGGAGGAATGTCATTGTTGATAAAAAAATAGGCCACATTGTGTAAACGGATCTCATCTATGCAAATGGATTGACACCATAGGCTGCCAAATTAATCCACTTTTTAAAAGTAAGAAACACATCATATTTACGTCTAATGAAATAAACCCAAGTTTTTCTACTTTCATCATCAATAAAAGTAACATAATAATGAGAGCCATCGATATTATTGTACTTGAGTTGGTCCCCATAAATCTATATGCACAAGCTCTAACTTTTCACTCTTCTTCTGTTTCCTAACCCCGGGAAATCTAACTCTTTTTTTTTTGTAAACACAATTCTCACATAATTCCAAACTTACCTACTTAAGATCTGGAAGCAATTTCCTTGAGGGGAGAATCTGCATCCCCTTCCAACTCAGGTGGCCAATCCTATGGTGGAAAAATGTTGCACATATTTTTGTGAAAGCTAGAGAGATAGAATAATCAGAATTATGAGGACATAAATACAACTTACCTATCCTATCTCCTTTTTCTATTACTAGTGCTCGTTTAGTGATCTTCCACCACATTTTTTCAAACATAGACAAACAAATACTATCTCCTAAATTCCCTTTTGAGAACATATTTCTTTCCAAAGTAGGAATATGCCTTACATATTTTAGCAGCCATTCATTTCCATTATTTAACTTAATTCATACCTTACCCATTCCAACATTTTTAGTAGGTTCATCATCCCACAAAAAAACATGTCCAAAAACACCTGTAACATAATCATGAAAGAATTTCCTATGAGTGTAGCATGACATGAATCCCATGAATATAATACCGAGTAATCACTATTATTATCTAATAAAAGAATCGAACATATTGTAACACATCACCTGCTACAATTTCTTCTTGAGTAGTCTCCTGCTGCCCATCTCCTTTCTTCTTTGGAGCTCTATAGTCTTTCTTTAGATGTATTCTCTTACCACAGTTCCAACACTCTATATTTCCTAGTATGCAATTGGATATACCCTTTCTATACTTTCTACAATTACATGGGATCCTTCCTCTCTCCCTTTGTCTTCCCCTGCTCTCCATGGTCAACACATTAACTAATGTCTCACCCATGCTTTTTCTTCGCATTTCCTTGCTAATAATAACACCAACAACATCATCAAATTTAAGAGTGTTTGAACTAGGGACAAAGTTACTTACAACCATGACCAAGCCATTACGTCTTTATGGCAATGAGCACATGATTAGAAGATCCCTAACCTCATCATCAAATTTCACTTTTAGAGAACTTAGCTGGCTAGTAATCGTATTAAATTCATTTAAATGGACAGCAACAGATCCACCTTCTGACATCTTCATATTAAATAAATTCTTCATTAAAATACCTTGTTGGAAGCTGATGGTTTTTCATAGAGTTTATCCAATGTTCTCATCACACCCTCCGTTGTCTTTTATTTTTTAAATATTGAAAGCCATTGACAATTCCAGGAGTAGATGTATTGCTCCCAGTGCCTTTTTTTCAATAACCTCTTATTCTTCATCCTTCATAGTCGCTTACTATTTTTTTCCTCCCAACGGTAGGTATAGATCCTTCTATTATAGATAGTCCTCCATTTTCATTTTCCATAACTGGTAGTTTTGGCCTTTAAATTTCTTGAATCTAAACTTTCCTTCTTCTTCCATTGATCCCACTTGAACCAAGAATCCTTCTTTCCTATGAGTTTACTAGACAAATAGACATTTGGCTCTGATACCAATTGTTAGAAAAACAAGATCACAGAGCAATAAAAATAAACAATAAACAAGATGAAAATATTAAAACACATTACAAGAGAGACACATATATAACGAGGTTCACCCAAGATGGGATATGTCCACACAGAAATTGCCAGTCCTTTATTATTATGCCATCCAAAAAAATGAAGGGATACAACCTAAAACAACTCCGCCGCACTTTCTCTTCACTCTCTCATAGTCTATCTCACACATTCACAGATATTGTTTTACAATGATACAATCCAATACACAACCGTATTATAATGCTTTCCTTTTATAGGGGAATTACCATGGGAAAATGCCACATGTCAACCAATAACATGGTCCCATAAAATTGGGACGAGTGTACAGTAAAATTGGGGTACAAACACAACTAAACACTAACATATAAGAATTCGGAATATTGGGCTCCACAACCAACCATGAAGACTCTTTTGTATATTTAGCTTCCATATTATCAAAATGGGAGTCCAAAGACTCTTCACTAGCATCTACGAAAGCAAAGTTATATTGTATAATCCTATAGGTATCTAAGCCTCCTCCCCAATATATTTTGAGCAACATGTGGCATAGTTGTTCTTGTGTTATGGAGAATGAGACTTCAACTAGGAGGTAAAATTTTCTTTCTGAATCTGAATTTTTTTAGTAAATAGTTTTGAGCATTCCTTAACTAGATGCCCATAGTGATGGAGCTTGATGCAATAAAACAAAATGTTTACATAGTCCAAAACTTGAGAAATCACCACATCACCTAAAATGATTTCCACAGAATCCTCAAACCTTTTGACAAATCAAGTGAGACAAAAACCTTCAACATTGTTCAATTTGGGTTATATTTATATGAAGGATAAATTAAGAGTGTCATTCCCAATTTATTCCCCAACTCTGTCAAAACCTGGTCATTCCAAATTTCCAATGGGATGCCTAACACCTTGAACCAAATTCGTATCCGACTCAAAGTATTTCTTCTAGGATTGAATGATGGATTCCATAACTAAAGTGATAAATAACTAGGTCCCCAAATCCATGAATTCCCCAAAATATTCACCAGGCCCTCCTTATAGCGGAGCTTAAAAACCAATGAACCACAATTCATTATATAATGAATCGGGATATAAATTAGGATAGTTTCCTAGTACCTCTTCATCCAATATCTCAAAGACACATCCTAAATTCTAATCCCAAAAAACTATCCCAGTAGTACTTTTCCCACATAATCCAAAACTTTTTCAAGTTGTAAATCCTTATCGACCATCATCCTCACCACAATTTTATTCCTTTTTACCACCTTCCTCCACTTCTTGGTGGCATTCTCATTATTTTTTCCACCAAGCAATTCTAGGTTATGCTTCCTCTCATTTAGTTGAGGACCCATGAGATCAAGTAGATATGAACATCCCAAGCTCCATCCAACAATGTGTTCATCTAGATGTGAGTAATTTTTTATTCGCGAGTCCCACATGATGAAGGAACTAGAAATATATTGAATGGGAGCCAAGGATGAAAACCTTTGCCTCAATATACCACCCAAGTTAAATTCCTTCTAAGCCTTAATTAAGTCCTCATATGTAACTATTACGGAGAGAAATTCCTATGGCTTGGGGTACCACAATGGACAAGTTGACTCCAGAAATCAATCCTTTCCAATATGCAATAGAAATTAAATGTCCAACACTAAAGGATCAGACCTCATACCTTATTCCAGACGGTTGAAGTAGATCCCTGTTGAGCTTTCCAACTTCAGCTTGAATTGATAGATTATTTCCTTAACAACAAGTAAACAATACAAGCATTCTATATATCATGGTGTTAGATCTATTCTAGCATATATAATCAATAATGTATAAGCATTTGACATAATCCAATGGATAAAATATTCATTCAAACACATATTATTGGACATGAAAAGATATTTCTATTAATATAAATCAGAGATTACAAGATACAACCTCTGTCGGAACGTCTGCAAACTGAAGAAACTGAATCCCCCACTTGGGCCTCCACCACTTCAATCCTCCATCTCTCAATAGCAAGCTCACAAGCAAAAGGTAAGCTTGGGAAGAACACAAAAGTGCTCCAAGGGACAAAGGGATGCAGACTCAAGCATAAGTTTTGACAACAATGGACTATAGTTTCTTTGCTCTCAATTCTCTCTTATGCCTTCAATGTACCAAGGGGTTCCTTATATAGCTTTTCAAAGGGGTAATGAAAGGTCGAATCCAAGCCATCTCAAGGCATAGGGAAGGCCAGGAGTCAAGTGAGTCGGATCCATGTCAAGGAAAACTCTAAAAGGATTTGTATTTTTGTACACCTCCTGATGTACGCGGTTTTAGTGGTCAAACCCGTGTATATACGTGATTAAGGGATTAAAAGTCGCGTATATAATTTTTCACATGTTTTAGGGATGATCAAGGAAACATCAAAGGAGAAAAAATGGTCCATGGGGTCTAAGGAGTTTGCAGCAGGACAGGGGAAGGCCATACACAGTGTGATTTACCTGGAGTGGTAAAATCAGCTATAACAGATGCCCCCTAATGTGTGAGGTCAGAGGAGTCATACGATGGCTGAAATACATTATAAGTCCATCCCAGAAGTGGAGTGATGAAGGATCCCAAATGGAAGAACAACCACCCAATCAACATAGTACAATAATACAACTCTGCATATAACTGCAAATACATATAGCAGTCCCAGATACATAAGAGTACAATGGCCATGAATAGCATGATACAAGATATCACATAAGTGGTCATCGCCACGTACAATATACATAGATCAGAATCTCCATGATGAAGATATACAAAGGACCATGATATCCATAATGGATGACGATATATAATAGATCAAGATCTCCATAATAGCTGGAAATGTCTGACATATACTGGAATCAAGTCATGAGAGCTAAAATCTCATGAACAATGGCACGATCAAGGAGGTAGCATATAAGGGATGCCACAAATTTGGAAAGTCTTCTACACACACTGCTATGAGTACATGTCCTACTATGCGAATAGAGGTGTCGAGGTCGAACATAGTAGTCCATCGTCTAATTACCAATCATTGATGTATACCGTTAACAGACGCGAGATCACCCACCAATAATGAAAATGGGAATCAAGGTACTAGAGTGAAAACTGACAAGTGTGAATAAATGTGTTGAGGTTGAACACTTAAGAGGATCCATCGATCAGGGGACATTGATGTATTCCCATAGACTGTTGATGGCGAGAGAACCTGCCACTGATGACTGCAAGTCTCAAGGCACTCAAAATGACTCTAGATTCCAATCCCAGAATAAATTATATGAAGTCGATGGGATGAAATCCGCTAAAAGGAGGTCATTAAGGCATCCCCCATCATCCAACACGAGGTACTCAACAAAGTTGTATAATGTGGAAGGACTCGATCATAAGGTGCATGAACCAGTAATTGTACCGGGAATGGCTGACATGCAAAGTTAAGATAACTGAGTAATGGCCGACTCAGGATTCAACTTACTTTGAACAAGAGAATAACGGCGTATGGTTACTGAATGAAGGTAGCATAGACTTGATATGCAAACTAGGACATCTTTGCGACACAGGAGGCATCGACAGAGGCTCCATAGGGACTGGAAGCTTAACCAGTTGGTGGAGATAAACTCAGATAAATGAGTACATCTCCTAAAGTCAAACTATAACCCAACCAATGGATGTGATATACAGTGCTCTATTCGAAGGCGGCACGACTCGACAACTGCCACAGATAACATCTTTCCTTGTCCGGATTTTTGGTTTTTTTGATTTTTTTTTGGACTTTTTCAGTTATTTAAAAAGCTTGAAAAAGAATAAAATGGCTTTATAGTTACAGACTAGGAGGAGATGAGTGTCATAAGGGAAAACAAACTAGTTCCAAGCAGTGGAACATACCTATGCTCAATGCAAGGACACATGTGTAGGATATTGACACTTGGGGGAAAATCCCCTCCCGGTAAAAAGGGAATCAAGCTGCAAAGGATATAAAATGGCTCTGTGTGGCTAGACATGAGAAAAGATCAGGATATATGGCTGAAACTTGAAGTCAAGGAAGCCAACATTAGGCTCAATAAGGCAGGAAAATATCATGATAATGCAATTACAATTTGACATAAGGGAGTCCCAGGGAAATGGCCAGCATAAAGTTCAAGAGGAGTATGAAGCTCTTGCTCAAGGACATGGCGGGACTAAAAAGGACTTTGGGACCTAAGAGAGGACTCGCAGCATGGGTACCAAATGCAAAAGGGAGCTAACTAGGACACCCATGTATAGGAAAGCTCTACCATTCACATAGTACCACTTCCAATAGCAGCATGAAGGTTTCGTGATACCAGGGAATGGGTTCGTACCTAAGGTTAAGATGGAATGGTCATAAGGTAATGCATAAGTGCAAGCGGATGTGATATCCTAACCTATATGCCAGTTCAGACATAATACCTGTGATAGGAACGAACGGGTTGAAACCTCGGAGAGAGTGTACAAAAAGTGGACCCTACATGAAAACCATTTCAGTCCAAAACAACCCAAAATAGTCAATAAAGAATCCAAACTATAGGGAATAGGGAGGAATTATCATGGCAAATGCACCCAAAGGAAACAATGCGGTGAACGATGGGACATAAAAAAGGAAAGTAAAGTGTAGACCCAACGTTCCCGTATCCACTACCACCCCCGTGAGGGTGACCACCAATGCAAAGACCGAGCAAAAGGAATAAAATTCCTCCACAAATGGAGTAGGGTATGGAATATGACCATTCCTAAATACATGAGCACAGTAAGGGGCTGTGATGCCCCCAAGTACGACACCAGGGTCCGTACTAGGACAAAGGATGGGTGATAGAATACCAGGCATGCCAAAAATAAAAGGACCTGAACTCAAGAGATCATAAATATACTCAAGTAACCGCGATCCCAAAGGCCAACTAGCACACAAATAGCACACTCCTAATAAAATCTACAACCAAAATCCAAGCAAACCAAGGGGAGGATATGTGAGCTCCCAAATGCAGCAGGTATGTCTCACCTAGGAGAGGCTCGAAACTCCCATACACTACAAGCAGAAGTACATAACCAATTATAGTGGCCCTCAGCTTCAACACATAAAGCGACTGTACTGTCTGACCTCTACCTGGCTAGGACACCCATAGAATAACCTCTGCAAGTACCCCTTATGATACCTAGGTAAGGTAACTAAGGTCACCTCAATATAACCAATGCTCAAGCGGACAGTCACAGGCGGGATCGGCCGTATGGGCAGGGTAGCAAAGCCCAAAACTCTCGAAAGAGCCCCCAGATATGAATACAATCCTGGAAATATCTCCGGTGCTACTCAGTTATGACTAGGGGTCATCCCAATCAATAAACACTCACACTGCCTCGTGCTTAACTCCCTTTTGAGAGGAGGATCCTGAGAAACACTGGTTATAACAAGGATTTCACACACTCAACTGGACAGACACATACATGTTGTTGTTTAGTGGTCTTGGAGAATTTACTGACAATGAACTATTCCAAGACCCTAAAACCTAATATTGTTGATGCACCCTATAAAAGAAAAGAATGTAATTCATTTTATTATGCGTTGATTTTAATTGGCTGTAATTAATCAAAGGGAAATGATCGTGCAACTAATGAAGTTATGACTCAGCAGTGAAGTAAATATGCACACCATAACAAACAATGCTAAGTGCAATCTTTGTCAAATGAAAAATAGGGTAAGCCACTACATGAGATGCATAAAAATATATTCCTTTTCGAATGCCAATGCAATCCTTCCTATATGAAAGCCTAAACACAACTCTCATCCAAGAAATCCAATGCAAGTACCTCCTCAAATCCATATCTAAGATGCAACTAAGAGTGCAACTACTTTGTATTTTTCAATATAAAAGAATGAAAAATGCAATAAAAGTCATCTAAAACTCTCAATCTCTACAGCAAGTATAAAACACAAGCCCAACAAGACACCGAGACAAAAAAGAGTAATGCACTAATGGAAAAACAAAAAGGATAAATGACTAAAACTACTTTTAAAGAAAAATCAATGAAAAAGTGGTCTCTGGTCACAAAAGAAGCATCCAATAGACAACATCAGACCCAAGGAAGACCCAACCAAACTCACAACCCACCCAACAACTTCCCAGAACATCAAACTCACGAAAAGGGAGGATGTACGCGACTGTTTAAAGAACAGTTGCGTATCTACGTGACTTTTGGCCAAAAACCTGCGTGTATACACGTATTTTGGCCAAAAACCTGCGTGTATACACGACTTTTGGCCAAAAACCCATGTATGTACGCAACTTTTGGCCAAAAACCTGCATATATAGAGAAGGCAGTGGTAAAAAGTAGGCCAAGGGTCAAACCAATAAAGGGGAGTGTCAATGGATGAACATAGTATAAAATGCAACACAGAAACAAGGAGAAACAAAAAGCAAGTCAATAATATCAAGCCCATTGTGCCTGCAAACCCCAAATAAAAACAAGGAACATCCCCAGTGGAGTCACCAATTCTGTTACGGAGAGAAATTCCTATGGCTTGGGGTACCACAACAGACAACTTGACTCCAGAAATCAATCCTTTCCAATATGCAATAGAAATTAAATGTCTAACACTAAAGGATCAGACCTCATACCTTATTCCAGACGGTTGAAGTAGATCCCCGTTGAGCTTTCCAACTTCAGCTTGAATTGATAGATTAATTCCTCAACAAAAAGTAAACAATACAAGCATTATATATATCATGGTGTTAGATCTATTCTAGCATATATAATCAATAATGTATAAGAATTTGACATAATCCAATGGATAAAATATTCATTCAAACACACATTATTGGACAGGAAAAGATATTTCTATTAATATAAATCATAGATTAAAAGATACAACCTCTATCGGCACGTCTGGGAATCGGAGAAACTGAATCCCCCACTTGGGACTCCACCACTTCAATCCTCCATCTCTTGATAGCAAGCTCACAAGCAAAAGGCAAGCTTGGGAAGAATACAAAAGTGCTCCAAGGGACAAAGGGATGCAGACTCAAGCATAAGTTCCGACAACAATGGACTATAGTTTCTTTTCTCTCAATTCTCTCTTATGCCTTCAATGTACCATGGGGTTTCTTATATAGATTTTCAAAGGGGTAATGAAAGGTGAAATCCGAGTGATCTCAAGGCATAGGGAAGGCTAGGAGTCAAGTGAGTCCGATCCATGTCAAGGAAAACTCCAAAAGGATTTGGATTTTTGTACACATCCCGATGTACGCGGTTTTAGTGGTCAAACCCGCGTATATACGTGATTAAGGGATTAAAAGTCATGTATAGAATTTTTCACATGTTTTTAGGGATGATCAAGGAAACATCAAAGGACAAAAAATGGTCCATGGGGTCTAAGGAGTCTGTAGTGGGACAGGGGAAGGTCATACACAGTGTGATTTACCTGGAGTGGTAAAATCAGCTATAACAGTAACAATTTTCACTTGCAGTGGGGAGGAGGAATTGTTTGAGGGTGATACATGATGCATACTTCCACTCATTAATAACCCATCCTTTATTTGAAAACTCTTATCCTCTACTAACAAGACCCCATGTGTTGTAACCTCCAATAACTACACTATACCCAAAACCCAAACCTTAGAGTTTTTGACTAAATTGGATCTCATATAATCAGTCTTGACAAAGCTACTAGAATACAAATATGATGAAAATGTAAGATACCAAAAAAATAGTTGAAGCTTCCAAAGGGTCCTCACCAAAGTGGACTGGTTCCCCTCTAATTTCAAATCAGTTTAGGGCTTCAGTGTGGTTCAACAACATAACTTAGAGCATCCCCTCACCATTCATAGACAATGCTAAATCTAAGTGCCATAAGCGGTACCATAAGAAAATTATTTAGAGAACATTTATTAATATAGTTTTCCTCTACTTGTCAATGCTCTAGGAAATATACAGAGGTACATGTGTTAATGCATCCATACATACCAAATGTTCCATAAAATTAAATTTTACAAATAAATTTCCACATGTTTACCAATGTGCTAGAAAATGTATGGAGGATCTGTGTGTGTGTGTGTGTAGTAAGCACATCATTTAGTGCTCTTTTATTAATATAATTTTTCTCGACTTGTCGATGCTCTCAGAAATATTGGAGGCAGAAGCATCAATACATTTAAACACACCAAGCACACCATAATGTTAAATTTAATAATACATTTCCACATGCATATCAATGTACTTGAAATGTAAGGAACCATTGCAATTGATTCTCACTTACATATTAAATGCATCAATAATCAAATTTAATAAATTAATTTCCATGTTATTCTATATAGTGTTAGGAGGCATTTTTCAAAATACTACTATAATTGTAAGTGCACTACTGTGTACACTTTTATTAGTATTAGCTTCCCCCCTTTTCACTTTGGATACCTCAATATCTTTATTTCTAAGTTCTCCTTTCCTTGATTTGAACATGTCTTTGATTTTGTTTTGTATGTCTCTGAATTAAGGATTTCTCCTTCCTTTGATTTTGTTTTTTTATCCATCTATTTGAAAATACTTTTTAATTTCATTTTAAGTGTCTTTATGAATCTTCATAAGACTGAACCACCAGCCACAAGTTTTATCTGACAAATGTATATGGTTAGTGTGCACATATTCCCACTTTTTCCTTGTAATACCATTTCCATGAACTGTTATATCCCATACTTGCACTCAAATATATTCAAGTCTTTAAAGAAAATTCAATCTTGGGGGGACTTTGGAAGATTTCGCACTATCATCACAATGAATCTTTCTCTCAATTTAGGATAGCTATATTCCATGACAAGAGTGGAATCCCTAGAATATATTCTTGTAATATTCTCTAGAATTAAAGGGAATGGTGGATTTCCAAGACTAATGTCTATCCCATGGGTGATGGAATCAAGGTATACAATCAAGAAGGTTCGAATTTGTATGAAAGGAGGTGTAGTTAGGATGTTATAAATATGCTCCAATGAACCATTTGGATCTACTTCAGAATTAAAGGAGGGACCTTCCAAATATGCTTTGCACAACAAGCACAAGATTACCCAACTAATACATGCAGCTACAACCATGAATGATTAAAGGACAACCACAAATGAAATAGTAAATGAAGTATACACAAGTAGGAAGTATTATTTATAAAACTAATAGCCAACAACACATCATTCTTAAGTGTGATTTCACTAAAATATGAAGGGGGCCTAAACTTGCCACACTTAACCTTCAACCCTAGGTAGGGTAGCCCTTAAAATATAGTGTAAATACCTAAATAGAACATTACAATAACACATATCCTTCAATAACTACAATGATTACAGAAAGATGAAGGAACCATCCCACATGAAGGTCTTTGGATTCCCACAACAACAATATGCAACCAAATTTGAACAGAGAGAAGTTATTTCTCTTGCTGCACTTGAAAAATTGAAGAACTAATACTTATAATGATTGTCGCATACTTTTTATGCACTTAGAATGAAGGAAATACACACTATGATATTAATGCTCTCAAGGAAGGTGACCCACTAGTTCATATTTTCCACCTTGTTCTTCTTCACAATTCTAGGAATGTTTCTAACAAAATTCATACATTATTTCCTTGCAACATATTCAAAGTATAATCCTTGATAATGGATGAGAAACCTATTAAAGAAAATGTGCACTTTCTTTAAGTAAGAGATGGCTATAAAGTATGATACAATAATTCGTAAGGTCTGATAAATGGCAGTAAGCTATAACAAAAAGTATTTAAAGTGTTTGTCAATTTGTTACCACCAAATACACAATGTATAGGCTTGAAATAATATTGAAAACAAGCATATCACCTATAGCAGTTGATAAATGTGTGTTGATGAAGCTTCATGGATTTGACAAGATGCAAACTACATCAATATGAATTCAAGTGTTTATAGACATTATATATCAAGGTCTAGACAAAGTTTTAAAAGTTAGTAACATCATATTAGAAATCTACAACATTGTGATAATAAGGGTGCTGAAGGTCTCCAATTCATGAATAGACTAAAAGGAAAATATTGTCTATGATTGGGTTGGAACATTACACAAAAACACATGAGTAGGTTAACATATCTAAAGCAAGGGTTGAATTTCCTTCAACAAGTTGGCCAAAATGGAAGTCCTTGTCATTGAAAATTTATTATAGGATAATATTCCATGAAACATAGAGTAGGACAAAGATTATCCAAATAATT
Source organism: Pseudotsuga menziesii (assembly GCA_001517045.1). Classification (NCBI taxonomy): domain Eukaryota; kingdom Viridiplantae; phylum Streptophyta; class Pinopsida; order Pinales; family Pinaceae; genus Pseudotsuga; species Pseudotsuga menziesii. The sequence goes on from LPNX010240229.1 coordinate 852,653, forward strand.
CACATATATATTTAACAATTACTAGTTGGAGGATATCATAAAAAAAAGAACTCCTAAAAATAATTTACGTGTCTCTAGTCCTATTGAGCCATATGCAGCCAATCTAAAGAACTCCTGGTATCCGATTACATTTTTTATTGATTTGAAGTGACTTTTGATTGTTTTGACAAGCCGTGGGTTATATTTCATGGGAAATATGGCATAGTAAGATGTGTCTAGAATACATGTGCACACAGGGCATGTCCATTACTCTTTGGTTTGGTGGTTTATGGGTGCATATAGTGTCCATACCATGGTTGGGAGTATGCAACAGATGGTGTATGTGAGAAGATGCCATCTACTCATTTGTTGAATCATCACATTAAATCACTTCCATGTGTTGAGCAAGATGGGTTGATATGGGTATGGCATGGTACTGTAATTCCTGATGCTCCGATTCCATCTTTGGTGCCTCCATCAAGATTTAATATTCATGCACAAATTTTCATGGAGTTTCCTATTGAACATGGTCTTCTTCCAGAAAACCTTTCGGAACTTTATTATGCTCCATTTACCCACACTACTACTTTTGCAAAGCATATTAATTAGCTGCAAAATCACATCAAAGTGGTTATGAGATTTTACCATCAAATGGGATTGATTGTAGGGTTACTTTCTTGGTTATGCTTTACACACAACAAAACATAGTTATGGTATCTCGGTTCCTTTAACAACTGTCTAACAGCTGCTTTACCGGTTATTCTTACACGTGACATATGTGTTTGCTTATGAAGAGGCTTAAAATTCGATCTCCAAGTTCATGTCATATTATGTTATGAGACCAGAAACACTCAGAAAGTACAATAAATATCTCCTCGACCTTGTTGTTCTTAGTCACCAAACTCTTAAAACCTAAATTGTACAATTTCAATCTTTTACTCTCCAACAAGACATTTCTTTGAATGATATTAGTGCATTCTACAATGTGCTCCATGAAATTATGGTTCAAAAATATATGTAGGTTCCATACATATACCAACAATTACTAACCGTCCTTAATCCTCAGCGGCAATCTTATAAACTCAAATGATTTTTGGGAAAATTAATCATTGGAATTCTTAAATTTAGTTGTTAATTTTTGGTCCATGGGTTTGATTTATCCCTTTAATGATCTTAAAACAATAATAAATTATCTTGCAGATATTTGACAGTGGATTTATTGTTGGTTTGAGTTGCTATATGTTTATTTTAATTTGAGAGTTTAATTGTGCAAGCTGTTCATAATTGTTGTTTCCAACAGAGTTTTCTCCAGCCATTAAAACCAAACAACTCATTAACATGACAAACAGATACACACATCGCTCTACATGGATTCATGTGGAATGATTCCCAATTTTTATTTTTCCTCTGTATCAACGATCGTAATACAAACTATGAGCACAAAATAAACACAGAATGAAGCACATGAACAATTTAATTTCATTAAATAAGATGTTATTAGGACATGCAAGCTAAAATTCTCTTTAAATATTTAAAATTTGAACATATTAAGGTATGCAATCTAAAAATTAACCAAATCCTTAAATATAAAGATGTAATTAGGGTATGCAAGATGAAATTTTAGCTAAAAAATTAAACTGAGATCTTAGTAGGGAATGCAAGCTAAATTTAGATGAATATTTAAAATCAGATGTTATTAAGATGTGGGAAGTAGATTTTAGTTAAATCTCCAAATAATATGTTATTAGGGTATGCAATCTAAGTTTAGATAAACCTATAAACTAATATGTTATCAACACTGTGGATAGACAAACAAATAAATAATTTATGATAATTTCATATTCACGAATTGAGGCACGTAGTGAAAATCAATTCATACAGATGGAAACTGGTGGCCACCCACCTATTCCATTTCCTCAAAACAATTTTCCATTGTGGCAGTTTCCTAGTTATTTTTTCTAGGTTTTTTCGGGTCCCAAACTTCTGAAGCCGTTTTGAGGCCGTAAACGATGTTTTTTTGGAACTAAACCTGTAGCAAAGATGAGTACATTTTAGACTGGATATTTGTTTCTAGTGGGTGTAGTCCTTGGATATATATTTACAACGAGCTATCAAGCTCCCAAATTAGAGATCGTATGCAAAAGTTAGGACCCCGGGAAGTTGACTATTCAACTTACCACCTTGGGGCTACAAAATTTATGGTGGTTCATATTCTAGGGTTATGTTTTGAAATTTCAGGGTTCTCTACCTTGTCCTTATTATAAATAGGCTCCTTTGGCCTCATTTTGTATTGATGTTTGCATGGATGAGCGTAGCAGTCACATCTCTTCTTAGATATAGCCATCACCATCCTAGCTATTGTATTATAGGCTGTTCTATTTTCGCCATTTAATAGAATGTGTTTACTGTATCTCTGTTATCTTTACAAAATTTCTGTGATTATGAATATGTATTTGTTCTTTCATTTCATTCACACATAAATATGGATCACCAGTTGCATAAAATGTATCTATTTTCTACATAACAGAGAGGTACTGTGAATCTAAAAAGCTTGGCTGGGTGTTGGTGGAGGAATATTGGGAAAGAGAGGAGAGGGGAAATAGGTAGAACTCCTAATTTTGGGAGTGCAAAAAGAACATATTGCATGGTCACTTTCAAGGAAATGGTTACTTTGTACCTCATAAGAACATATTACATGAATAGTTTCTGACGTGCATAACATAATTTATGCATATTTGCACATGCATAAATGGGCAAATAGATAAATTTAAAAATAAAGGATCCTTGTCTGATCTAGCTTTACAATATCTTGTAGATTTGTTAACACAAAATATTGCTCAACTAGCTCTATAAGACCTAAGACACATACATATATCTTTTTTCTACCCCTTTTCCCCCCACTTTTGACCTCCACAACTATGTTTTAACCTTATTTTCTCTCAAAAAGCTCAAAAATATTAAAAAGGGCCTAAAAAAGCCCACAAAAGAGCTAAAAATCTCACAAAGGGGCTAAAAACCCCAAAAGAGATAAAAAACAACAAAAAGGGGATTAAAGCCCTAAGTAGGGCCTAAAACCCTAATTAGGGTCCAAAACCCTAAATGAGAGAAAATGACAGAAAAAACTATAAATGAGGGTGGAGGGCCCCACCACAACATGAATTATTTGCTTCTGTCGTTATTATACTTGCATGATTAATTTGAGAAGCCATCATTCTCAAACTACTCACATCCATTTCTCCAAATATTCCATTTTCTCCACCATTCTCCCATTTTGTACGTTGAGGCACCCTCCATAAAATCAATCTTGTGGAGAGGCAGTCATATTCCAAGTAAGGGGACGTTGGCTCATTGTCCAGAAAAATGAAAGGTATATTTGTCTCGTTGTTATTTGTTTAGTTTAGTTGTTTTATTTCTGTTTTTTATTATGTTACTACTAGTTTATTTGTAGCTAACTCCTTCCCATTTGACTCTACACTTCTTTCTCATAGACGAAAGGGAGGTGCATTAGCATGTAACTAGGGTGAAAAGTCAGCTATAGTTTGGAGACCAAACCGGGTCGATCATTTTAGATCCTCTTGTTTTGTAGGTCTTTGCTTTATTTTTAGGATCGTTTGTCACTCAGGTGGTCAATTCAAGTCTTCTTGACACCACTTCCTGCTCATGTCATCCACTGCTGGCTGTTTTTTTAATTTTATCTAGTTTCGGCCCTAGTCGCTGCTTTTGGGAAGAAAAGCGCGACCCAGTCACTGTTTTCAGGCCAAAACCCACAAACTAGGTTGTGACTTTATCCTCGAAAGGTGCAACTTGTCTCATAGGCACAGTCACAGCTGTTCTTTGCAGCAGGGGCGACCCAGTCGCTACTGTATGGTCTATTTTTGTGAGTCATTTTCCATTGTCCAATAGTTAGAAGCGACCTGTCCTTTTGTCATCTATTTTACATCTATTTTTTCTATTTGAGTGGCCCATTTTCCATTGTTTTACTGTTATATGCAATCTGTATATGTCTAAGTTAGTTTCTGCAATTTTTAAATTTGGTCTTTCATTATTAAAAAGGTGGAAATTAACATTCTTATTTGGCCCCTCCTCCTCTACTCAGTCATCACCCTCCGGGGTATTTTGAGATAAGATGGGGGGTTGAGTAAGCTTAGTAATAGGAATCCATTTTTATTATTGTTCTTATCCATTAAAAAAAAGTGACCTTGGAAGCTACGGGGAGTGGAAACCGTTGGGGTTTTCACGACGTTCGCATCCTCCTTGTTGAGCACCGGGAATTTGGGTTGTGACTTGTGGATCTACGGGTGGACTTATTTCCAATTTGATGAGATCCCAACACTCCCTCTTGGATGTGAAGGATACAAAAGTAGGGTAGTCACACTACTGATTCACAACATTACAGTCAGTGACACATTATTATAGGTTGTCTTGCACTTTGTTTTACTTTTACTTTGCAACTTGCTTTGATACAAGCCCTTTGCTTGTGCCTTGCAAGAAAACCCATGTTGTTTATTCATTACATAATTAAAAGTAAAAGGAACAACCTCATACACAAAGGGAACATACTCACACCAAATAATTCAACAAAACTCGATTCATGACCCCAAGAAAACCATAAAAGTAACCAATTTACTTAAATAATCTTTCAGTTTGGGACATAAGTCTCAACCGCAACAACTATGGGAAGTGCTTTGGATTTTCCCTAAAAATAATTATAAGGATCAGTACCACAGGAACCCCAAAGCAACTGGCTAATGAGAGGAATTGCTAAGAGAAATGAGAAATGATCCCTTCTGATTGACTAGACACAACCTTATGAGGAAAAAGCCAAGCGTTGTCTTTTGGCAGTCTTGGTGGCCAAGTGACCACTTGTGAACCAATAGGAAGTCATTTAAACCGGGGTCAAAAATTCATTACCAGTCACTACCATAAGCCACCATTGTTCCACCACATTCTTCCTCATGACTTAGGGGTAACTCCCCTCAGGTTGGGCCTTTAGACTGTCACCGTCGAGGTCCTCCTCGACAACCTTCCTCACCTTTAGAAGGCCACACTGCCTCTGATTCTAATTTGGATTACTACTTGTTCAATCCCAATCTGTTTACTGCCATGTCTATCCCCATGGGTGGCATCATTCCTGATCCATTTCAAGGAGGGATAGTTGGTGGAGGACTCACGTCCCTGCCACCCATTATCACTAGTATCCCTCCCAGTGGTCCCAACACCACTATGCTTGTTGCTGTATGAACACCACCCATCAGTGGAATCCCCACTTCAACTCCCACGATTCCAATGGTACCACCATATATACTTGGGGGCAGTGGCCCTTCAATGATCATCCCAACTATCCACACTGTGAGAATTCAACCTCAAGTACCCCCAGTCATGCACAGGGATCATGCTCTTGCAAACCTCTGCACCATTGCCAGTCCCCCCGAGCCAACCTCGGGTTCAACCTGCCATTCATGGCTCATCTTAACTTGTTGGGTTTGGTTTGGTTAACAAATGAACTAATCAGTCATCAACCCCATTGGCCTACCATGCCAACCAAGCTTCCTTCGGACATTCCAAAGTTTGAAGGAAAGATGGGTGAGTTCCCCCAAAACCACATAATGTCGTTTCACCTATGGTGCTCATCAAACAACATTGTAGATGAATTGATTAGACTAAGACTATTCCAATGCACACTCACAAGTGATACAACAAAATGGTATATCAAACTACCTCAATCCTCTTACCTTGATTTCACTTCACTGGCCTTCATGTTCCTTCAGTACTTCCAATGCCTTGTTTGATATGATAAAGGCGTGGAGATATTGTTATCTTACCGTCAAAATACCACTACACACATAATGACCACATCCATGAACGGCGAGGATGATGTATCCTATGAAAGACCCAGATTGATGACAGGATCTTCCTCAATTGGTTCTTGAAAACCTTGCTACCATCCATAGCCAAGGATGTCACCTTTGAATGTCCCAATCTGAGGAAGAGGCCATATTAAAGGCCTGATAGTTTGATTTAATTTATGCTCATTCTAGATACCTATACACCATCATACCTGACGCTCCCCGTTCCGACACCTCCCACTGTGATACACTGAGGGAATCCCATATCTGAGGAAGAGGCCATCTTAAAAGCCCAACAATTTGATTTAATTTACACTCAGTCTAGATACCTATACACAGTCATACCTGACACTCCCTATGCTGACACCTCCCACTGTGATATGCCAAGGGAATCCCATGCTACGAATGGTATCATCAGTTCGGTCTTGCAACACCCTCATTACTATGCAACACAACCCTGGGCTTATCGAATCACATCGTTTCAAATCAAGGTCAATCAAATGAAGGCGATGGCATTGGGGACTAATGGTTTTAACCCTACAAAAGTGGTATGTGTATTTCAATCCTAGGTTGGAAGCATTTACAACACAATTGATCTGGGTTAAGCTACCATGATTTCCCATTGAGAATTTTGAGGGCAATAAATAGCCTTTCAGGACCTTGCATGTGGGGGCTCTTTAGCACCCAACACTTATTTTTCAGCTCCTTCAGCTGGGTCATTGATGAGTAAGTCCGAGGTTAGATTTGGTCATTTCCTTTGTAGAGCATCTTCAATCAGCAACCTACAAAGTATATCCAAGCACTGCAACTTGACCATCCCGAAAGTATAAAAAGACACAAACTATCATGGTTAAATAGCTTCTAATAACACCCACTTTCATGTAATCTTGTGCACAAATGCCTATTCAGTCAAGAATTCATAGAGGTGCAAAATGAAAAGCATTCCCAAAGAATACAATACAAAGGCAACAACTGATCAAATGAAATCTTCAATAAACTTAAAACTGAATAACATGCATTGAAATGTAAAGCAAGGTCCTGGTCTTGTTGCAATCACTGCAGTGAGTTTTCTGGGGATTTGATGAACATATGGGGTCTAGAGGGTGTGCTGTTGTTTACAGAGGTGTTCGATGCACCGTAAAGGCCACTGCAGAAGACATTGTGTGAGGGGTTTGTATGTTCAGGTGCAGATATTTCATATGATCTTGAACACCTGAGGGATTCGAACTCTAGACCACTCTATGTTTCAAAAAACAAAGATGCATGCATTAGAAAACCATTTATGTACCTGTAAAGAATCCCTCGGCCCCTTCTTCTCGTTTGCTTGCGCTTCAGTTGGGCAGATATAAAAATCAACATGTATAGTCTGAAGCTGTGTCCAAAGCCGAGGGAGGCCATGGGTGCTGGTGTTGATCTGCCCCCCACAACTGAGGTCGGGTACACTCTGGTTCTATTCGTGGTGCTGAAGGGTTGTATTTCTCTTGCTGTCTAGTTGGGAAGTTGGTAAATGAGGTGTGAGCTAAGGCACACACACAAAGAAATGTCAGATCTCATCCCGCTCTATGGAAAATGGATCACTCCACACACATACCACTCGGTGATCAAATTTGAATAAGGGCGGGTCAGTGATCAAATTTGAAATTTGAAAGGCGGGTCAATGAACTTTAGATATAAAGGGAAATATAAATAATTTTCACAATTATAAATTAACTAAACTCTTTCACCCAAAAAAACATAAATACTCTTTTTAAAATTTTTTACAATTTTAAATAATTGAGCACTTCTCTTATTCAAAGCACTTCTCTTATTCAACACATTAAGTTGTCATATGTGTATCATTAACAATAACGTAACAACTATTCTATTGCATTTTTTCCACTTTGAGCACACTTAATTATACAAAAAAACTATTTAGACTATGCCATAACCATATTGGGGAATCCACATGCAATCCAAGCTTGAGAGATGTAAGAATTATATGGATTGGGAACCTAAGGAAAAATAATACACAACTCAGAAAAAATTAAAAAAAAATTCCTACATACCAAGAAAGTTAGCAAAGCTAGCATAACCGGGGTCGGGGCATCAACTTTTTTTGTTCGACAATTGTCATGAAAACATACATATATGGGATGGAGGGGCAATGGAATCAAGCCTAAGTCAATTGAATCCTTGCAACTCACTACGTTCTTGAGTCTCAACAATCCGCCTTAAAAATTGAACCAAAATACCAAAGTAAGTTTATTAATGGCTAGATTTGAGAAAGTTCTAGGTGTGAGTAATTAAGGGATCGGGGCTAAAATTTGTTGTGATTTGTACTAGTCCACAATTCAGTGAATTGATAGTCATGAGTAGGAATTTAGGTTATTTAATGAAAATAAGTAATGTGTATAACCTCTATGTCGAACATGTTTTCCATGTTGATGCATGCCACTACCCTCTTTATTGTCTTACCAAAAGGCATGATAATGAGGAAGAATACCTAAAATTATGGACTTCACCTTCAAAGAATGCCTTGCAATCACATTGGTAAGGAGTGATAAGACGATCACAATAGTCCAACGTGTCAAATCTTAGTTGATAGTGTTAATTAAAGACTTATATGTTAAATTTAATATAAGACTTACTTATAGTTGTCTCTTAATCGTTGCGTCTTGACACATTTAATATTTTATGGTCCTTTTTGTGGCTTGACACAATTCATATTATAAGGTGAGGATGTGCATGCATAATAATCCTTAGTTATGATTATGAGATGAGGATTTAAAGAGAAGAGGATGTAAAGACAAGCATTTTTTATATGTATTTTGGTGGCGTCGAGAACAAATGTTGTGAGAAACCACAAATGTTTGGATGGATGGAGGGAGATTACATCATGATCATGCCATCCATCAAATTGAATACTATTCTTGAGCCAACAAATGTTTTTTTAATTTTTTTAATAACTATTGTTTCTCCATATCGTGTGCCCAATGACACCTCTCTATAACAATGCATAAATCAACCTTTGCACAATTTGTGATCCTAGCTACATGCATTTTTTTGTATTTGCATGACATCACGTGTTGTTTATATTTGTCGTGAGTCCATGATATTCATGCAAGAAGTGAAGTCTTGTAGAGGAGGACTTATCAAACCAGCGTTTTGAATTTAATTTTGACAAAAAAAGAGTGGACATTGGTAGCGAGGTTCACATAGGTAGTAGGCACAAAGTTTTGAGCTCGTTTTGGGCCTAGTAGTAGACTAGTAGGTGTTCTTTTTTGCTATAGTCATAGTTGTTGACAAATTGTCACAATTTAGATTGCAGCTCCAAGTGAATTGAGAGTGAGAGTCGCATCTTGATGGCTAGTGCCTCGTAGTCATCAATGATTACTATCTATCTTGCACAACTGAGCAGTGAGTGCATGACATGAGTGAGTGAGTGATTATAATTTATCATATTTCCAATATTTTGAATGATGAGTTGAACTTTCTAGTATAGGAATTTCAACATCTTGACAAATTTATATGGATGGGTAGTTTCAAATGTCGCCCTTCTTTTGAAATGTTGATATAAATTGCGCCCTTCTTAATTGGAAGGGTAAAATTCAGTTTTAATTTTTTTTTTGGAGGGCAATTTTAACTTTACACTTATGGGAAGGGCTAGAACCATTTGGAGGGCTATGAAGGGTTCAATTTTGAATATTGCATGTACTTTGTACTTACAGAATTTCCATGTTCTAGGATAAATGCTCGGGAGTCAAGCCTTTGAGTCGTGGGGTTCGATGACCCTATCCCGATTCCTGAGTCCACCCTCCATTCTATTATTTTTTGGTGTTGGTGTCATTATGATGTACACTTTGACATTGGTATATTATTTAATTATATCATTATTTAATTAACAACTTGGTTTTCTAAAGTTCTTTGGATGTGTGGCTTTGAAATTTTTTAAGGCTCTCTTATATGGGAATGGTCAAGGTGCACTAAAAATATAAGTGAAAATAATTATTATTGATTTTTTAAGTTAATTATTATCGATTTGTTTAGTATACCTCTTCGTTAATATTGTTTATGATATTTTTTAGTAGATCCTTCTCCTAAACCTTCTAGACTTCTTGCAGCTCCTTAACTAAAGTTAATGTAGCAGCTGCCCTAATCATGGCATCTGCAGAGGAGAGGTTTATAAACACATCCATGTATAACTCCAGTTGAACAGGGCCAACGTCTTTCCCGTGTGGAGGGTTACTATGATCAAACCTCGGTTCATTGGGGCCTGTGAAATAAATAACTGATTCATTAGAGTTTCTGATGCAAAGCTATGATCCTTCAGGGTTTTTGTAGTACGACCTTGATTCATTAGGGTTTCTATAATGAAATTATTCTCCAGTAGAGTCTGCATAGCCATTTTCCTCGAAGCTTTGATAATTTTGAACAATGTTCAATGGATTTTCATCCAAATAAAGGCTTTTCTTTTCACTTTTCTTCTTATTCTTCTTACTCGCAAACACTTCAACTTCCATGGCATCTTCCAACAGAAATGAATAAGCCCTACGAATCATAGATAATGTTAGCAATTGGGGCTGCATAGTTTAGGTAGAGATGGGACCTGGATCATTCTCCATGATGGTGTCATTTTGAAATTTCCATTTTTTCCATTCACCATCACCCAATAAGATACCATCCTTCGATAAATGATCTACAATTTGATTCATATGTCTGAAAACATGTTGGAAGGAGATTTCCCAAAATTTAAAGACAATTATGATCAACTCTTTAGAATAGGCCTAAGATATATATTCCTCAGTGGTATGTGATATTTCATCCATTTATGATCAATAAAGAGTCACCAAAAACTTGAATTCGCATGATGAACTTAGGCCCTAAAGGTTAATCCCAAACCATGGCCTAGTAGTTAAAAATTATTCATGGTGTTATACATCCTAAAATGGCCATCATATCCCACTCATAATCCAAAAGATTCCCTCTGTAAGGCCTATGTGATGGACTTTAGCCCTGCACAGAGTTAAGGGTCATTTATGGGTGATTATGGGTAAATTAAGGGTAATTAATGGTTGATTAGTGATCATTGAAGGGTAATTTGTGGTCAATTACGGGTAATTAAGAGTCATTTAGGGGTAATTATTAGGTAATGAGTTGTGGTAATTAGGGGTTAATATGGGGTCAATTAGGGGGTATTCAGGGGATAATTAGTGGTAATTAGGGGTTAATATGAGGTCAATTAGGGGGTAGTTAGTGGCAATTAGGGGTCAATTATGAGTTAAATAGGGGTAATTATTAGTCAATTATGGGTAAATAGGGTCCATTTATCCCAAGGGATTAACTAAACCAAGGTTTCCGATGATGTTGGGAATTTATTTAGGTTCATGGCATCATGTTCCCATTTCAAATCCTCGTGTGTGAGGCACACTAGTCTACATCGATGGGTTTACTAGGGAATATTCCTTATATGAATGTTTAGAAGCATCCCTTGGGTTTTTCCACGAGTTTTTCCTTCTAAAAACGTAGGGACCATTTAGAGGGTATCAAGGGTTAATTAGTGGTAAGCATGGATTATTTAGGGGTGATTAGTGATCAAGTAGGGGTCATTTAGGTGCAATTAGTGGTTCACTAGGGGTAATAATTAGGGGTCAATTATGAGGTTAATTAGGGGTCAATTATAGGGTAATTAATGGTAAATTGCAGTACTCTTCAAGAGGATGGATATTGAGAACATACTTGAAAAATATATTTAGGGGCAGTGCTTCTAATCTACCCCCACCAAGGTTCACGAGAATTGAACTTTTGGCAATGGTATTTAAAACAACGCCTCTAAAAGTAAAATTTCCTTGACTTTTTTTTTTGGGGGGGGGGATTCTTAAACCGTCTTGAAACATATATTGTGGGGGGTTTATAAAACCATCCACAAATACTTAATTAGTATATAACTATTAATTATGACTCATGGATAGAAAATTTGACCACCACATGGGCCCTGAAATTTTACCTAAGAAAGAGATATGTGCATAATAGGATATGGAGGTGACCCTAGGTTTGTAATATTGTTATACAAGTCATTGTGTCTTAGTGTTACAATTTCAACTCATATCTCTAAATACCTTTGTGATTAACTTAAAGTGCCAAGTAAAAGTCACTCTCGAAGAGTACATAGAGACAAGCTTATATATGCAATGTGTGTGTGTGTGTGTGTGTGTGTGTGTGATGTGTTTGTTCATGTGAATGCCCATCTTCTAGTATCCTAAGTTGGGAATTTACCTCTATGTTTTCAATCACTCTTTTACTATTTAAAATGAATCCCATGGGAATCAAACATTGGTCAATAGTGTAGCGTAATGCTGAAATATTTGATAGGGGCCATAAAACTTGAGAAACTAATTGCTTTTTTCCTTGATATATGTTCGATTATAAGGCCAAATATGTAAAACAATTTGATCCACTCTTCAAAGTGACACTTTGAGCATTTTGGTAAAAACCTTCAGCAATTTGATCCACTTCTTCAAAGTAAACAACCTTGTAGGGTGACATTTTGGTAGCACCATGATACGTGGTATTGTACTACCTTTCTGCAAGGGGTGTGGGGGGGTAAGGGGTGGGGGGGCTACTAAAACCAATGGCCATATCAATAAATGTAAAACCCAATGGATAACAATATTTTTATGGTCAAAACCTCACAACCTCTATTACTTGTTATTAACTCCAATATCTCAAGTTTTGTAGTATCCATAAGTATTATGACATGTATCATCATCGTGGACATTGACTTTGTCATCATCATCATCATCATCAATGCCATATGGTACATCAACATCATCTTGATCATCGTCCTCATTATCATCATCATCATCAACATTAAGTACATCATCAAGAAAATCATCGTCATCATTTATCATTATGGTCACACATATGCCATTAGTGTTCTTAATCACTCATTGACATTAGGATTCATGTCATGTAATTGTTAAGGTCATTTATGTGTCATTACAACTATTTCGATGATAGTAGGGTTGTTTATATGTCGTTACAGACATTTGGGTTCCATTAGAATCAATTAGGATCCAAAAGTGATACCACATGCATAATCATTGTTCACATCCACATCAATGTCCTCATCATCATCATACAATAAATCAACATCATTGTCATCGTCGTAGTCATCATCAATGTCATCATCAATATAATTGTGATAATAATGAGCAAGGAGCCATACTACCTCACAAGAATGGATGATGTAGTCTTATACTTACCAAATCATATCCATACGGTCCATAATAATTATCGTAATGCATCATCATCATGTTTTTAGGGCCAATCATATTCCATTAGGTTCTATCAAATGTCGTTGGGGACACTCAAATGCCATTAGATAAATTTAGGTGACATTAAGGTAGTTTACCCCTGATTAGGATTAATCAAGATCCAAAAGTTCCACAATTACGATCGTTTAGGTGCCACCAATTTTAAATCAAGATCCAAAAGTACTATCACATGAATCATGATCATTGACATAGACATTAATATATCTGACGTTATGTCGGACATTTTTCAAACACAATTCCCAGCTCTAAACCTAGTGCAATTCCTGGCGCGGTTCATTTAAAAATTTATGGAATTATTCCAGGCATTATACCTGGATCTATACCTGGCACTATGTTGGATGTTTTCTAGGCACAATTCTTGTCTCTATACTTGGCGCTATGTTGAATGTTTTTCCTGCTGAAATTCATGGTGAAATTCATGTCGCCAACCCTGGATTAATATATGGTGCTATTCTCTTTAGGACATTTTTTTTGAATCTATTCTTGGCGTTATATGGGATGCTTTTGCGGACACTAATTGGGACGTTAATTGGGATGCTAATTGGGACGTTAATTGGGATGCTAATTATCGTCCAAAATAGAGCCAACTTTTAAAAAAGGATGCTAATTAGGATGCTAATTGGGATGCTAATTGGGACGCTAATTGGGATTCTAATTGGGATGCTAATTGGGATGCTAATTGGGACGTTAATTGGGATGCTAATTAGCATCCAAAATAGCACCAAATTTTAAAAAGGGATGCTAATTGGGATGCTAATTGGGATGCTAATTGGAACGCTAATTGGGATTCTAATGGGGATGCTATTTGGGATGCTAATTGGGATGTGAATTGGGATGCTAATTAGCGTCCAAAATAGCACCAACTTTTAAAAACGGATGCTAATTGGGATGTTGATTGGGACAATAATTGGGACACTAATAAGGATTCTAATTATGTTGCTAATTAGCATCAAGCATCCAAAATAGCGCCAAATTTTAAAGAGGGACACAAATAACACCATTAAAAGTGCCATCCCATGGAAAAGCATCCACTTTGTCCAAAAAATGATGAAAAATACACTAAATGTGATAGTGGATGCTAAAAAGGAAGCTAAAAGAGACACTAATCACATGGTTTTGTTGTATTGGGTTATCCCCCTCGTGCTTCTGGTTAAGGACACATTATTTCCTTGGTTAATTACAGGTATCCCTCTGTCAACGACAACACATCTATTCCAGAGGATAGAACCAGATGTCCCTATATCCTTGTTTCATTAACCTTATAGATGAGTTCCTTGGACCACTTGAGAGGAGTCATTAATTCCTCTCGAGATGGTTGTGTCTCACGTGCTCAAATTAAGCTACATCATCACACCGTTGAGATTCATATAGGGTATTGGCTTGTGTAGTATCTGGTCAAAGACCCTGGTTGTCACCCAACTAGAGCACATTAGGGAGTCTATTATGGGACCCAAAAAGGTTCAGGTCTCTTGTGATTTCTGGGTTGCATTGGAAACAATGTTCAAAATCCCCCAAATTAGTGATTTTGTGTATATTCATGATTGATGCAACATATCATACCATAGAGACTTTGAATCTCCGTCAGTGAACCCCTACAGTTGTGTAAACTTCTAGATTAAGAAGAGCATCAATTGTGAAGATATCGCAATACATGAGAATTCCATGGGTGCTATGTATCAGTTATTCAGATATGTATCATATTCAGCCTCTCATTAAGGCCTCCATTATGTAACATTAATTGTATATGTATTGATCAGATCCCATCATTTTCGAGCCTTGATCCCATTATTTATTATTTCGACATTGTTACGAGCATGGGTATGCCTGCCTCATCCATATACATGTCACATATTATTTGTATATCGCCCATTGTTGGGAACCAATATTAATACAAAAACCAAAATCTGTTTGTCTCGAACGAGGAAGCACTGCTTCTTCACAGGTTTCTCCACTATCCCCAAGATCCTATGATGTTTGTCAACCATACGATGAGCTCCTTCCTCACACATCAGGGGGAAATATGTTAATGTAAAATATTGCTCAACTAGCTCTATATGACCTAAGACACATACATATATCTTTTTCCTACCCTTTTTCCCCCACTTTTGACTTCCACACCTTTATTTTAACCTTATTTTCTCTCAAAAAACTCAAAAATATTAAAAAGGGCCTAAAAAATCCCACAAAAGAGCTAAAAATCTCACAAAGGGGCTAAAAACCCCCAAAGAGATAAAAAAACATCAAAAAGGGGCTTAAAACCCTAAGTAGGGCCTAAATCCCTAATTAGGGTCCAAAACCCTAAATGAGAGAAAATGACAGAAAAAAACTATAAATAAGGGTGGAGGTCCCCATCACAACATGACTTATTTCCTTCCGTCGTTATTATACTTGCATGAGTACTTTGAGAAGCCATCATTCTCAAACTACTCACCCCCATTTCTCCAAATATTCCATTTTCCCCACCATTCTCCCATTTTGCACATGGAGGCACCCTCTATACCATCAAGCCTGTGGAGAGCTCGTCATATTCCAAGTAAGGGCACGGTGGCCCATTGTCCAGAAAAATGGAAGGTATATTTGTCTCATTGTTATTTTATTTGTTTAGTTGTTTTCTTTCTGTTGTTTATTATGTTACTAATAATTTATTTGCAGATAGCTCCTTCCCATTTTATTCTACCCTTCTGTCTCATAGATAGAAGGGAGGTGCATTAGCACATAGCTAGGGTGAAAACCTAGCTACAAGATTAACATTCCTCTTCTCTAGTTTCTGCACAAGTCACTCAATGTTTGTAATTCTTTTCAGATGTTGTCTTAAATATTGGTGTAATGTTGTGTCCTCAACAAATATCGACACCAGATCCAACCTATGTTTGATCTCATCTACATATAACAAAGGCAGTTTGAGCCACCTATTCAATAACCTCTTTCCCATGCCAACAGTACAAGTCATTTTCATCAGTCCAAACAAGATAGATTTTTTGTTTGAATATATATTACTTTCAAGAACATTTAATGCTCGTAGTGTTACAACATCCAATCGCATGTAGCTCTCCAAGCTATGTCATTGTGTTGTAAATATACTATAATTTTTATCATTTGCAAGAAAGTTTTCATAAGAGAGGAGAGCACTTACGACTTGAGCTAAATATTTTGAACTTGAAACTAAGTCCCTCAATGACTCTATAGTGTTAGGATTTATAATCCTCCCTTGACCAAACTGTCTATTAGATTATTTTAGCCTAACTTAGGAGTTTTAATTAATTAAGTCCAATAGTACCATTGGGTCCACATGGCCTAATGGGGCCACATGTACTGATTACTAGAGTGCGGGGAACACTCACGGGGGCTTCACTTGTTGACCAATATCCTATCACATTATTTCATATTGTGGGTTTTAAAATTATTAAAAATTGAACCAAAATATTACAGGTATTCGGGGGATGAGGGGTTTAAGGTGGGGGTGGGTAGGGTGGTTTATAAGGATTGAGGTATAAAAAGGGGTGGGGAGGAGGTTTTAAGTATTGGGAGGGGGTTTCAACAAAAAGAGTTTGGGTCAATATCTCTGGAAATTAAGGGTATTCTTTAATATCCCACAATCACATGTGCTATGTGAGATGTTCACTAACTGAAGTCCCCTTGGGAACACTGCTAGAGGATAACTGACACTGGATGCACTTGCATGCATCAGTTTAGGCACCTCCTAGACCAATCCCTACATTTTAGGAGCCATTGGGAGTCCCAACACCAACCTTCTTCAGCCAGTTGGAGTTGGAACTAGTTAACTTTAGTTAATTTCCAGTTACATTTAGTTAGATCACAATCAGTTCAATTAGCGCTAGTTATGCATGGCTGCATGTGGATTGGGAACCTTTTCTCACCTACCACTTCAGTTAGAATTAGTTAACTATTTATTACTGATTGTGTGAGTTGTTTAGACATATGGAGTTAACCATTTGGAATCTAATATTGATTGAGACATCCTAAGTTAGCTAGTTAGTTAGGTACAGTCACATCCAGTTGGTAGATTCGAATTCCTCCCTAGCAGATTCGAATTATTCCTTATGTAAACTATTGGAACACTAGATTTAATAAATAACAATGATATTGTAATTATCTGAGCTATACTCATCCGTTTCCTGCGTGGTTTGTTTTTTTCTGTGTGCATATTCATTCTCCTTTTACTGCAACAATAATATTTGACTCATTGCTTGAAGATCTAAATGCCACAAAAAATTTAACATGGTATCAGAGCCATTTCAAGAAATCTTCATGTCTGTCTGCTCTCCATTGAACACGAGAAGCAATTGGGTTTCCACATAAGTCCCACAAAGGGTACCTTGATTCCTATGAATTTATTTAGAGTGGTGGTGTGGGCATGATGGACCCTGAGAAAGTGTTCATGTTGAGAGGGAAGGCATGATTCAAACATAGTTAGGATGTTTTAATGTTTTGCAGTGAACTTCTATAGGTGCTATGTAGCTTGTGTGAAGGTATTGTGTTTTTCTAGCAGGAGAATTATGAATTCTCAATCTCCTACACCTCAAATCCTAACACCCTTCAATTATATTGATTGGAGGGAAGATATGCAGCTGGCCTTGCGCAAGCATGGCTACTATATGATAATACTTGGTAGGGAGGTCGAGCCCCATCATCCAGTTGAGAGAAATAAGTTTCTTAACCGCTTAGATGAAGCTTTTGGTTATCTATGCACTCACATATCTAGATATCTCCTCTCCCACCTTTAAGTTTTGAGGAATCCCAGAGAAGCCTGGGATAATATTGAAGACTTGTTTGGACAAAAAGATGAGATTCGGAGACACATTCTAGAGAACAAGTTAGTAGCCTTAAATCCTAGCAATTTTGAGGCGGTACAACAATTCTTTACTAAATTCAAGTCACTTGCACTCTAGTGTAGACAGTGCGTAATAGAAACAAAGGATGAGAAAAATGTGCTCTCCATTCTCAACAAAATCAGTTCTAAGTATTATGTATTTGTCTCAATATTTTATTCCAAAAGGGATTCCTTTCCTGGTTGGAAAATTCCCTCACTTGATTCCTTCGTCGAGTCCTTAATACAGGAGTAAGAGAAGTTGATCTGGATTGGAGTCATACAAAATTCCAAAGATCAAGCTCTCCTAGTGACAGACTCTACCAAAGAGAAAGCTAAAGGGAGACCTAAGGGGAAGGATCCTAAAGAGAATCAGAATACTTCTCAAGGAGCCTTCAACTCTAAGAAAAAGAAGAAGTTCAAAAATAAAAAGTGTCCCTATTGTATGAGGGGTTTTCATCTAGAAGACTCGTGCATGAAGAAGACCCTCGAATAGTTGAAATATCTATGTGTATAGAAAAATATTTCCTCCCACAAGGTGTAGAGATATTTGATGATTAATATCAAACTAAATAATATGAGATATGCTTGCATGCAATCCTCACTCCCTCGAAGTCTTATTTGACAGATTCTGGAGCATCCAACCACACAGTTGCCTCTAGGAAATCCTTCATCACTTTCCCTCTATCAGGAGGACCTAGAAGTCATATGGGAGATGAATCCAAAATACCAGATGTTGATAGAGGTTAAGATAAAATCCAACATCATGAGTTCATTCCCTCTCCTACAGAAAAGAAAATTGTTGAAGATGAAGAAGAAGCAGAACTTTCCCTTTAGTCAATCCGAATTGAAGAAAGTCTCCTTGGAGTGACTCCTTCTCCTGTTGCTCCAGAAGTGTATTAGATATCTAATATCTCATCTCCTCACATGGATGATAAATAAGAAGACATCCGAATCTCTGTTTTTTAAGAAAAACTCTCCTATTCTTTGCAAAAATTCTCTAGTGATTCTTTAAATTTTGTGGATAGTTTACCGGTGACTGTTTCAGAAAAGGAAGAGGAATTTGATTTCTCTATATCTAATGATGTTTCTGGTGTTTATATAAGTAATAAAATGGATATATTGGAAATACTATCATATTATAGGAGCGATCCATTCACTCTCATTAATCTATAGCTTCCAGTGAATTCCTATAGGATTGCATGCACCAAAAATCATAATTTTTAAGAAGGAGAAAATTGTGCATCTACTATCTCGGTGAAGAAAAGTTTTGGATATGATATGAACCTATTTGGATCTGATTTATCTTCTGATCTGATAATATTTGGTTCATGTTTTAATATTCAAGAGCTTTCAGTATTGCTTGTAATTGCTTTCATCAATTTTGGTGTGACAAATCAAGCACTGCAAGTCTCCTTCAATTTTGTTGTTGAGGATTTGATGTTAATTCTCTCT
The DNA here is from genome assembly GCA_001517045.1 of Pseudotsuga menziesii. Taxonomy (NCBI): domain Eukaryota; kingdom Viridiplantae; phylum Streptophyta; class Pinopsida; order Pinales; family Pinaceae; genus Pseudotsuga; species Pseudotsuga menziesii. The sequence continues at coordinate 872,074 of LPNX010240229.1, forward strand.
TATGAGTTTGCTGATATTAAATTTTGTGAATTATTTGTTATTTCTTAAGATATATCATATTATGGAGCTCAAGCATTATCTCTCCACAGTCTCAGGGCTTCTCGACCTATCTACATGATCACATGCTCATCTCCTCACAGAACTAGTAAAGTTGGAGACATTCTGCATCCACCTGGACACTTGCTCCTAACACTTGGGGCTGATTTTATCTGAAATGGATTGATGTTAAAGGATTCCATATATCAGTTTCTTGGGTGTTTCTCAGATGGTTTGAATTCTCAAGAAATTTTACTCTCTCATCAGTTGATTTCAATTGCTCTACATGGGTCCAGTTTTCACCGTGCAGTTGTTTATATTTATGATTCAGTTGAGTACATTATTATTCTTCCAAAGAGGAATATTCCTCTAGACATAATAATTTTTTTGGATTCATAGGTTCACATGCACAGATTCAAGATGCTAATGAACAAAAGAACCAGAATATTTCTTTGTTGCTGCATAGTGCTTCAAATTGCAGCAAAATGTTTTGCAAGTTTTTAACTTGTATTTCCTTCTTTCTGCTTATCTTGAGGGGGGGTTTTTCCCATGGGGTTTTCCCCTGTTTCCTGAGTTGTATTAAGAAAAATTATGTCTTTTATATTGTATATGGGTGACTTATGTCCTTGTTTCCAGGGCCCATAGTTTTCCAAGCTAGGATTCAGGGGTAGTGTTAGGATTTATAATCCTTCCTTGACCAAACTGTCTATTAGATTATTTTATCCTAACTTAGGAGTTGTAATTAATTAATTAAGTACACTAGTATCATTGGGTCCACATGGACTAATGGGGCCACATGTACCAGTTACTAGAGTGTGGGGAACACTGCTAGAGGATAACTGACACTGACTGTACTTACATGCATCATCTTATGCGCCTCCTAGACCAATCCCTACATTTTAGGAGCCACTAGGAGTCTCGACACCAACCTCCTTCAGTAAATTGGAGTTGGAACTAGTTAAGATTAGTTAATTTCCAATTACATTCAGTTAGATCACAATCAGTTTAGTTAGCACTAGTTATGCATGGCTGCATGTGGATTAGGATCCTTTGCTCACATACCACTTCAGTTAGACTGAGTTAACTGTTTATTACTGATTGTGTGAGTTGTTTAGACATTTGGAGTTAACGATTTGGACTCTGATATTGATTGAGACGTCCTGATTTAGCTAGTCAGTTAGGTACAGTCACATCCAATTGGTAGATTCAAATTCCTCCCTCATGGATTTGAATTCTTCCTTATGTAAACTATTGTAACACCGAATTTAATAAATGACAGTGATACTATAATTATCAGAGATATACTCATCTGTTTCCTATGTGATTTGTTTTTCTTAGTGCGTATCTTCATTCTACTTTTACTACAACAATAATATTTGACTCATTTCTTGAAGATATAAATGGCACAACAATTTTAACATATAGGACCTTTGACAAGGAAATTGAGGTCTTGATTGACATCCATGGAATTTAATTTGAATTTATTTTTTTTAAGTTAAGAGAACATTACATCTCGTCAACACATCATGCAGGTGCTTATTGGAAAGTGAATTCCTACTATATAGAAACAAAAAAATTCCCTGCATCTAAGAGATACCATGGAAGATTCCATATTTGTGTATTGGTTTCCATCAATAAAGTCCATCATTCCTAAGTCTCTCTTAGTCATATCAATAAATGTCATCCCGACCAAGAATCCATTATCTTGAGTAACATATTGCACATCTATTGTCACATGTGTATATTGCATGTCCTAATGTTCTCTCATCTAAGGGCCATGAGAAAGCACTTCCACCTATTGTAAGTTATAACTAGACTTCAATGTTAAACCAAGAGACTCAAATATCTTATGGAATTTGTGGGCCTAAAGATGTGGCTTGCCTCATTTACGATCTTCTCCATACTAGGGTGTCAATTGTGGTATCATATGAACACTCCAAAAATATATTTATTTAGGTTTGATGGAGACCTATCCATATTTTTCAAATGGAGATCGCTTCCTTTACCATTACCCTGTGAGCAATGTCAATATTAACCTTAACTTTCTAGCAAAGATACCAACCCTAAAATATTAACCCTAACTTTAATATATTAATCCTATCAATTTTCATAATATATTATCCTTTACTTTTAAATAAAGTAGCCTTCTAATTTTAAATTTGCTAACCAAATATATTAAGCATAAAGTATATAAAAAGTCCTAACTTTTTAATTAATTTACTAACTAATTAATTAAAAAGTTAAACTTAACTAATTAATTAAAATTTAAAACTAAGCTTAACTTTTTTAATTAATTAAATACTACTCTATTACTAATATACTAACGAGAACATGAAGCGTGTGAGTTTTGAAGTGGGAGTGTTCTTGGAGCGGATGAGGGTTTCGAACATGTTTTCGGCTATGGATGACCTTGTTGATTAGGGTTGTGGTTAGGAGCATTCGCTACAGTGCATCAATGCATATTTTGGGTTAACCGTGAACTAAAGGTTTTTCATTTATTATGGCAGAGGAGGCCGTAAAATCATACGATTATTTGGGAGAGGCATTGATTTTCAAGGTGGATACATATGCATCTCTTGCTATAGATGGGGATTTGTTTGGGTCGCCCGTGATCCAGGGGGGGCTGCGGTTCCCTGTGGCCCTAACATCTCGCCCTACCTTGGGTGATAGACTTGTTATGTATTTTCTTGGGTGGCTACCAAACCCTAAGGTGAGTTCTCAGCTAGGTTTTGTAGAACTAGTGTGGGATATAAATGACTTGGAGTTTTTGGTTTCATCCAGGGTAGTTGGTAGGGTTATTGAGGACATTGCAGTTTTTGTGAGTGGTGGGGTTGAACATGCTGTTACTCAGCCTTTGTTTCCCTTTGTTACCTATGGGGAACTTACCAGGGTTTTATACCCTATTCAAGTGTAGGGGTTTTTATACCTAGGTCAGTGGTTGTTTCTCCTCCCTCATTCACAGTGGGTGATTTTATTGTTGCTGGGTCAGAAAACAGTCTCGGTCGAAGTCTAGTTGTGGTTGGAGAGTTGAGGGAGTCTTCTTACTCTCATGAGGGTGGACAGGGTGACTTATCTAAGGGGGTGGAAATGAATAACATTGATGTGGAATCACCCCTCTCTCCACCAAAGGATGGTTCTAGCCGGAAGAAACCTCCACGAAAAAAAATGAAGTGTGTAAAGGCCTGGGCACATCGGGATTCACTGGTTATGGAGGTGGATGTGCAGATGGATGAGGAGGTGGAATTATCTGAAATGGTTGTGGTGGGTTGGGCGTATGGGAGGAATTTTGGCATGGATTTCCTCAAGAGGTGGACTACTAATCAGTGGGGGGATTTGGTGCCTTGGACGCGCTCAATTAGGGTTTTGGCAAAAGGTTGGTTCTTGTTTATTTTCAACTCTTGGGAGGTTGTTGACAAGGTTTTGAGGACTCAGTGGATTATGGATGGAATACGCTTGATTCTGAACCGCTGGGATCCCTTGTTTGATGCTAAATATGAGAAAGTTGCAATGGAGCCTTTGTGGGTTCGATTTCCTGGCTTACCAATGCATTATTGGATGCCTTCTAGATTTTCTGAGATTGGGAATTTCCTAGGTGAGTTTGTTGAGGAGGATTATTCAGTTAAAAATTTGGGAATTATGACGATGGCAAGGATACTGGTTAATATTGACTTGAATCTTGGGATTTCGAATGATATACACATCAAGTCTTCATTGGTAACATACACACAAGTTTTAGACTATGAGGGAGTTCCTTTCCGCTTCCATCGCTGTCATACTTATGGCTACCTCTTGGAAAATTTTATGTTACCTTTTCAAGGAAAAGATTTGAATTCTGGTGGTTCGTCCTGGGTGGTGCCGGCGGTGAAAAAATCTTCTTCTTATATGGGGGAGGTTTCTGGTGGTCACTCTTTGTACATTGGTGTGTAGGAGCTTGGAGTGGGGGAGGTGGCTTCAAAGTCAGATGGTCTTCTGTCTGCTCCTTCTGATGTGGGTGCAAACTATGAGCCACCTGCTCATATCACTTAGGGGATGGATACTTCATGTATGCTACCTTATTGTGCATCCTCTAAAAATTTATTTAAATTACATGACATTTTGGTTGGATTTTCTATGGCGGTTTCCTCTCCCATGGCCATTTCTCCCCTTTTATTCGGTGTGGTAACCTATTCGATTCCGGGGATGAGTTGTTTCTACTCTCCCTATATTGTATCCATTGATCCATCATCCAATAACACTTTGGAGGGGAGGAGCACTCGATACAAATTAAGAAATCCAAAGTTTTTAGATGAGGAATCCTAGGTAAAGGGATTACAGAATTTTCTCATGGTGGAACCTTTTTGAGAGGCAGAGCAAGAAAATATCACTTCACGAAGGCACAAGAGTGTGCCTTATTAGATGTGGCTTTGGGGAAGCAGTCTTCTATTGAATGGGAACTTGGAGCAGTGAAAGCCCTGGATGGGGATACCACATGAATATTATGTACTTCAAATATCATGGGCTGGCGAATCCCTCCAAAAAATTGTCTCTTCAGCGTTTGATTAAGCTCAATCGCCCTAATGTGGTTCTTCTACAAGAAACTTTGGGTTTGAATGAGGATGTGACGTGTTTTTTAGAATTTTTTCTCTCGAGCTGGAAGTTTGTTGCTGTGGATGTGCGTGGGCGACCTGGCAGTTTGGATTCAAGGTGGAATTTAAAGAGTTGTTGTTGTGATAATATGTGGAGTTCTTACTCTAGTATTGGCCTGGAAATTTTTGATGCGCACCTTGGGAAGGTGTTGACTGTCCTGAATATTTATGGAACTTATGTGAATAGGGTGCCATTTTGGGATACTTTGTTAAGCAAGGATTTTGTGACTAATAAGGAGGTGATTTTGGGTGGTGATTTTAATCTCTCTTTGGGGAGTGCCGAAGTGTGGGGGCCTAAGGCGGTTCCAGATGTTCTGGAAACCTTTTTTATTAATGCCTTTACATAAAATATTTGATGGACATTGCACATGTAAAAATTTTTCTAGCTTGGAGAAATAAGAGTATTGGTGAGAATAGGGTCACAGAGAGATTAGATAGATTTTTGGTGGCAGATCGATTGGTTCAGGAGTTTGATTTGGTTCTTCAGTGGGTGGATAGTGGGGGGAATATGATCATTGTCCTATTTTCCTTGATGTGCAGGGAAGGAGTAGGAATCCTCCTAGTCCTTCCAAATTTAATCCAGAGTGGTTAAAGGAGCCCTCTTTTTGTAAATTGGTGCAGGACTTGTGGATTCCCATTACTCCTGATTCTCGAGATTTTGCGGGGGTCCTCTTTATGGATAATATTAGTAGGGTGAAACAAGATACTATTACTTGGGCCCCTGCAAAACATTTGCGAGATGATCAGGATCTATGTTACTATGAATTGTTTCTTGATCGGTTAATTAATAGACCTAGATTAGGTTTTCTTGATTAGGTGACTAAAGATGAAGTGCTTACTTTAGAGACTAGAACTTAGAACCTTTTGGCTAAAAAAGAAGCTACGTGGCGTTTAAAAAGTAGGGAACTTTTCTTAACTTGTGGGGACTAACATACACAATTATTTCAGGATTATGTGAAGGGGAGAACGTTATCCAATACTATTTGGGAACTCAATGATGATCATGGATATCTGGTCACTACTTTTGATGGATTGGATGGGATGGGGGTTCGTCACTTTGGAGATTTATTCACAACTCAGGTTGGGCTGTCAATTGGGGAGACTATCCACGTTACTCAAATGTTTCCCAGTTTTGTGGATGGGGATGATAATAGGATGCTCATGTGGGAAGTTACAGAGATTAAATTATATAAAGTAATCCATTCCTTTCAGAAGGACAAAATCCTGGGTCTGGATGGGTGGCTAGTTGAGTTATTTCTTAGGTTCATTGATTTGGTGGGTGATGATATGTTGAAGGTTGTTGAAGAGTCTAGGAAGGATGGTCATATTCATGGGCCTATAAACTCAACATTTTTCGCACTTATTCCAAAAAAGGATAAACTTGAAAATTTTGACGATTTTTGTCCTGTTTCTCTTTGCAATTGTCTTTACAAAATCATTTCTAAGGTTATTTCTTGGAGATTAAAAGTTATATTGTCTGGGTGTATTTCAAGTGAGCGATTTGGATTTATTGAAGGTCGACAAATACATGAGGATATTTAGTTGGCTCAAAAAGGGATACATACTATGAAGACACATAAGATTAAATGAGCAGTTGTAAAAATAGATATTTCCAAGGCATTTTATCAGGTAAGTTGGCTCTATATCAGGATGTTACTCACAAATCTGGGTTTCAGCTATGATTTTATCAAATGGATCATGGATTTCCTTACATATGTAAGATTTTATATACTTATAAAAGGTTATGCTAGTCCTTTCTTCATGGACGGATGTGGTATGCATCAGGGATGTCCACTCTCCCCTGTACTCTTTCTCCTTGTGGCTGAAAGTTTGAGTCATTTTATTCTTGTGGCCAAGGCTGATGGTTCTTTCAAGGGTATTTCTATTTATGAGGATATCCTAAAACTCAAGGAAGGCCTAATTCTAATACAAGTAGATACTGGTATGATGATAAAAGAAGAAAAAACCCACTATTTCTTGCTCGAATATGACGGATGGGGAGATCGGATGGTATACTAATTTACACCCATTTCAGTCCATGCGGCTTGAAGATGGCCTTAAATACTTGGGATTTTATTGGAAACAATATGCCTACTGTAACATTGATTGGATGTGGCTATTGGCAAAGTTTGAGAAGAGGTTTTTGGGATGGATATTTTGGTGGTTGTCTAGAGATGGAAGGTTGGTCTTGATTAAATCGGCGTTGGAAGTTATTTTGCTTTTTGGGATGTCCCTTTCTTGAATACCTAAAGGTATTCTGGAGCATATGCATAAAGTGCGTTTTTCTTATCTTTGGAGAGGTTGTGTGGATCATTAGGTCATGTCTTAGGTTCCTTGGGAATGAATTGCCATTCCTAAGGAACTTGGGGGGTAGGGATTAAAAAACATCTTTATTTTTTCCAAAGATTTGGCTAAAGGTCTCCTGGAGGCTCATACAAACTGAAAGTATATTGATCCATTATCTTGGCTGGAGTGGATTCGTTTGGATGAAAAATTGCGGAGTGGATACTCTTTTATTTGGAAGTTGTGGTTCACTCTTTCAAACTGATTGGGTTTGGAATCATTTGGAGGGTGAGAAATGGAAGATAGTTTCGGGTTGGACTAGACCCCTAGGTGGGTTGCGGGGAAGATCATATTTTATCTAAGGATTTCAAGTTGATTTTGGCTGGGCAGGGGGTTATTTTCCTTTCTGATTTGGCTGATCCTGGGACAACGACGATGTGGCATCAAGGTTGGAATTCTGGTCATAGAATTATTCTGTATTTAGAGAAGCAAGCTGGATGGTTCGACTATACAGCAGCATTGAGAATTACACATCTTAGATTGTCCAATAGGGTGGATCTGCTGGTGTGGGATCATCATACTTCTATGGAGTAGAAGGGTTATATCCAACTAAATTTGGAGGTTTAGAATCAACCACTTGTTTGGTGGTGGTGTGGAAATTGAACCCAGTGATAGATTAATTTTACTCACAACAATTAACAATTGATCATGCAAAATCACTCACAAAAGAGACTGAAATTGGAGCTGAACACTAAACTGTATTAACTCAGTGTACAATAGCCAACCCTGTAAAATAATAGGTTTCTGTATTAAATAATTACATCAGGGATTCGAATGCATGAGGAGCAATTCGAATCTAGCATAAACCAGGCTTACTAAAATTAAGCAAATCCCCCATACGTGTAAAAGGCTGATCCCAAATATGTCATGGAGCTCACGAATTAGCAAAAGGGCTTAGGAAAGCTAAAGAGTGATGGAATGAAAACTAATACATGCTTTTCCAAGGAGAAAAGAGTGGAGGATGAAGAGGACAAAAAACTAGTTCACCTCACCTAGTCAAACTTTCCCTATTGCCTTAAAACACTGAAAAAGCAGGCAATAAAGCATAAAAAGCAGAAGGGCGCCTAGGAGGCCAGGAATAAAGTAGAATTGATTCCTTGAGGTTTCCCAAGTGCTACATGAGTCAAATAAGGAAAGTTTGACCACTATGGATAGGTAAATGACAACTTGCATAAGGTGGGACACATGAACTAGGCAAACAAGACAAAAATAATTAAATTAATGTCTAAGGTGGTAAACTATGGGTTGATTATTCTAACACCCCCCCTTAAGCCTGACTTATGAATAATATATCAGAAAATTATAGGGCATAGCAACAAGGCTTAGTCACCCTTTACATACTGCATGTCCATACAACCAAGGAAAGAGGCAAAACCAACTTGGGAAAATCCTCCCTTAAACATGGACTGTAAAACAAAATTTGGAAATCTTGTCTTCACTCATGCTTCACAGCATGATCAACAATCCCTAGCAGTGATTTGAGATTGCTGAAGGTCTTCTCACAAAATGCTTTGGTGAATATATCAGCTACTTGTTCTGAAGATGAACAGAAGAGTAGGTGAATGGTGCCATCATGCACAAGCTCTCTGATGTAGTGTATATGGATCTCAATGTGTTTGGTTCTCTGCTTCTGAACTGGATCTTTGTAGATTCGAATGGTACTCTATTTATCACAGTAGATGGTAGTTGAGTACTCTAATTCAAAACCACACTCTCCAAGTAAACCTTTCAACCATAAACATTGAGTTGTTGCATTAACAACTCCTCTGTACTCTGCTTCTGTAGATGAGAGTGCAATGGCACTCTGTTTCTTGCTTGACCAGCTGATTGGCCCTTCTGCAAGCATGAACACATATCTTGATGTGGAATTTCTATCTGTGCTATCACCTGCCAAATCACTGTCAGTAAATCCAATCAAATCAAGATCAGATTTTGCTTTGTAGAAGATCCCATGTGTCCTTGTTCCCTGAACAAAGTTAAGAATCCTTTTGGCTACTTTCCAATGGATCTCATGAGGCTGATCCATGTATCTATAAGCCACACTTACTGCATAAGAAAGATCAGGTCTAGTATGTGTCAGATACAATAAACATCCAATCAATTGCCTATACAGTGTATTGTTTACCATAGGTGAAGAATCAGCTTCTTCCAGCTTCACTCCTGAAAGGAAAGGAGTTTTGCTTGCTTTGCAATCCTTCATTATGAATTTTTTCAGCAAGTACAAGGCATATTTGGGCTGGTGCACCTTGATTCCATCTTTTTTTTGAGCAATCTCAAGCCCCAAAAATTGACTTAAGAGCCCCAAATCTGTCATGGAGAAGGCTTGGTTCATAGCACCCTTTAGGGAAGCAATCTCATCCTTTGAGCTTCCTGTAATGAGGAGGTCATCAAAATATAACAAAATGATCATTAATGAACCATTAAATAACTTCAAATAGACATTTGGATCTGATTTGCACCGAACAAAATTCAGTGATAGCAAGAAGCTATCGATCTTGGCATACCAAGCCCTGGGGGCTTGCTGTAACCCATACATTGACTTTCTCAACCTGCACACAAGAGAAGGGTTAGTATCAAAACCTTGAGGCTGCTGCATATATATCTCTTCAGTTGGATCTCCATTCAGGAAGGAACATTTTACATCCATGTGATGTACCTCCCATTGCCTTGAGGTTGTAATGGCTAAGGCTAGCCTGATGGAATCCATGTTTGCCACTGGGGAAAAGGTCTCATTGTAATCTATGCCATGAACTTGTGAGTATCCTTTGGCTACCAATATGGCATTGTACTTCATTGGTGAACCATCAGCAGCAAATTTGGTCTTATAGACCCACTTACACTGGACTAACTTTCTCCCTGGGGGAAGATCCACTAGCTCCCATGTGTTGGTCTTCTGAAGTGAGTTGAACTCCTCCTTCATGGATGTTTTCCATCTTGGATCTCCTGCTGCTTCTTCATATGTTTGAGGATCAAAATCCACCATCAAATATAATTTTTCAGCAAACATAGGATCCTTCATGCATAGACCACTCTCAAATTGAGATCTAGTCCTCCTTGGGTCATTGGGATCCCCAGCTAACTCTCCTGTTGCGTGTAGTGTCTTGGCTTCCCCTTTTGGCCTTGTAGGGATGTTAGGGTCTGAAATAAACTCATATCCATCAGAGAAATCAGAATCAGCATGTTCAACAAACTCTTTACTTACTTCCTGAGGTTCAGGTGGAGAAGAGGCTTCTCCAACTTCCACTGCTGCAAGGGGTTCTTCTTCAAACTGAACACACCTTTCAATGAAGGATTTTTTTGTGCTCAAATTTATCAGCTTGTACCCTTTTGAATCTTCAAAGTATCCAACAAAAATACACTCTTGGCTTTGGGGCTGCAAAGCCTTCCTCTTCTCTGTTGGAATTCTAGCCCAAGCCTTTGAGCCAAAAATCCTGAAATGGGTCACATCTGGCTTGTGCCCACTCCATGCTTCAAAGGGAGTCATACCATCAAGCTGTTTATGAGGCACCCTATTTTGAATATAGGCTGCACAGTTGATAGCTTTGGCACAATAATTTGGTGGAAAAGTTTTGGCCTCCATCATGCATGTTGCCATCTCCTTCAGTGATCTGTTCTTCCTCTTAGCAACACCATTCTGTTGTGGTGTGTAAGGGATAGAATGTTGCATCTGAATACCTTCATCTACACAATAATTAATAAACTCAGACTTGACATACTCACCACCATTGTCAGATCTGAGGACCTTGAGTTTCCTCCTAGACTGGTTTTCAACCAAAGCCTTAAAGACTTTGAAGAGGCCAAAAACTTTAAACTTGTGTTTCAGGAAGTAAACCCAGCAAAACCTGGAAAAGTCATCAATAAAATTCAATGCATATTTGGCCTGAATCATGGACATATGAGGGAATGGGCCAGCAACATCACTGTGGATCAGCTCAAGGGGTGCAAAGGTTCTCTCATGACTAGCTCTCTCAAATTTGTGCTCTGGGTGTTTTCCTAGGATACAACCTTGGCAGACTCCTTTGGAAAATTTTATCTTGGGAAACCCTATGACCATCTCTTTTTCACTAAGATCAGAAAGATGCTTGTAATTTAGGTGGCCAAATATTTCATGCCAAATCTTGCTGGCTTCATTAGCATGAATCAGAAGAGCAGAGGGGTTTGAGTAGGGTAGGAATTGTGAGAACATGTATACCTTTTGAGCATGATTTGCAACTCCTTTTGCAATGACTCTACCACTTGAGATCTCTGTGATCTCAACTTCATCAGGGGAGAATATGACCTTCTTAGGAGACCCCGTGTGAGTCATCTGGTACACTAACAAGAGGTTGGAGGCAAGACCAGGCACATACAAGACATTGCTGAACTGACCATGATCAAGATCAATCCTCCCTTTGCCCAAACTTTCAGTGAGAGAGTCATCTCCCAGTACTATAGGTGGTCCCTTCGACATATCAAGTGAGGAGAAGGCCTCCTTGGTCGAAACCATGTGTCTTGAAGCTCCAGAATCAATGATAAAACTGGGTGAGCTTGATGTGCCAGCAACCAATGCATGAACTCTCTCTCTGTCATCTGAACTTGATCCTCCTTCTCTCTTCTTTGAGCTTTCTGGAAGGGAGATGCCATTCTTCTCTAGGAGTTGGGTCAGCATGTATATTTGCTTCTTCATACAAGATCTTTCAGTGTGATTTCCCTTATTGCAGTATGTGCACTTGTTCATTTCACCTTTGTTTTTCTTCTTCTGGTAGTTCTTCTTGAAACCTTGTGGCTCCTCCGGAGACTGTTTCTTGTCTCTCTTTTGCTTAGGTGGATTTTTAGCTTTCTTTTTTCTTTTTGAATCCACCTTCGAATCTCTAGCAATCATATCTTGATATTTGGATGGTTTTAGGGTGCCCATCATCACCAGCTTGTCTTGTTCTTGTGTGAGAGATTCCATGAAATCTGCAAGGCTAGGCATCTTCCAGGTTCGAGCTGTCAGTTTATGGGCATAGAAGGTCAAAACAAACACTGAGTAGTCAGGGCCTAGCTTCAAGAGAATGGCCAGGATGAGATGATCATCCTTCTTTTAGATCCCACACTGTTTCAGCTGCAAAACAAGTGCTTTCAACTTGGAGAAATATAGCTGCAGGGATTCAAAGCTATTTGGACTCAGAGAAATCAGCTCATTTTCGATTTGATGTCCCCTCATCTCATCTGTCTTTCCAAAAATATCAGAAAGCTTCTCCCATACTTCATTTGGTGATGTCAATCCATCAAGATGGAAAAGGAGGTCTCTGGAAATACTCAGACACAAGAGACCATAGGCCTCATCCCTCCTGTTGTGCCATTTTATCTTCTCTGCAGCTACATTGGGCTCTGCTTCTGTTGCCATAGTCACCCTGTATAGGCCTTTCACTCTCAATAGTATCTCCATCTCTACTTTCCATTCAAATAAATTGAAGGGAGTCAAGATAGTTTTCTGTGATTGATCCATAGCTTAGAAAATCTGTCCCGGCTGTCAGTAGAAGGCTCCCAGTCATTGATGTCGAACCTGTAAAACAATTTTGAATTAGAGAAATTGATCTACAATGGCTCTGATACCATGTGGAAATTGAACCCAGTGATCGATTAATTTTACTCACAACAATTAACAATTGATCATGCAAAATCACTCACAAAAGAGACTGAAATTGGATATGAACACTAAACTGTATTAACTCAGTGTACAATATCCAACCCTGTAAAATAATAGGTTGCTGTATTAAATAATTACAACAAGGATTCGAATGCATGAGGAGCAATTCGAATCTAGCATAAAGCAGGCTTACTAAATTTAAGCAAATCCCCCATAGGTGTAAAAAGCTGATCCCAAATCTATCATGGAGCTCATGAATTAGCAAAAGGGCTTAGGCAAGCTAAAGAGTTATGGAATGACAAATCATACATGCTTTTCCAAGGAGAAAAGAGTGGAGGATGAAGAGGACAAAAAACTAGTTCACCTCACCTAGTCAAACTTTCCCTATTGCCTTAAAACACTGAAAAAGCAGGCAATAAAGCATAAAAAGCAGAAGGGTGCCTAGGAGGCCAAGAATAAAGTAGAATTGATTCCTTGAGGTTTCCCAAGCACTACATGAGTCAAATAAGGCAAGTTTGACCACTATGGATAGGTAAATGACAACTTGCATAAGGTGGGACACATGAACTAGGCAAATAAGACAAAAATAATTAAATTAATGTCTAAGGTGGTAAACTATGGGTTGATTATTCTAACAGGTAGAAGCAACTTTGTAAACTAAAGTGTCTAGCCAAAGAAAATTTGTTGTTTTGTATGATCTTGGAAAACAAATCCCTATCCTGGGATGTTCTTCAGTGGAGGTTCTTTCAAGGGCCGAGTAGATGTGCCCTATGTTAAAACTTAATTGAAAACCTTGATCACCTCTTTCTGAATTGTCGGTTTACTCAACAAATTTGGCAGGAGGTTGGAAGGGCACTAAATATAAGGTTTGTTTGGCATGGACCGAATATGGTGGAGGATTTTTGTTTGTATTTTGCAGAGAGGGGATTCTTATTATTCCAAGCACTATCTTGCATCATTTCCTAGGGAATTTGGTTATCCAGTAACAAAACAATTTTCTAGGACCATCGAACACCATCAAAACTGGTTGTGGAAAATATTTTGGTTGGATTTAGACATTTTTGTTAGGGTAACAAAAACCCTTATGTTAGAGTTCTTCAAGAGGAGGTGATTGAGCAAAATAGAACATGGGGTTATTTTGATGGTGCCTCCCAGGAACATCAACTTATTTGTGGAGGGGGAGGTTGTATGTTTCTATCTCCTATTCATTTTTATCACCTTTCTGTTGGCCTTGGGATGGGATCCAACAAATTTGTTGAATTGATGGCACTTGAATTGTTACTCTTATTTTCTATGGAAAAGGGTTGTCACACATTACAGGTTTTTGGTGACTCTTTGATTGTGATTGATTAGGAACGAGGATATTCAAGATGTCATGTGATTCAACGTCTACAACAACGCTTTGACTATATAAATTTTACACATGTCTATAGGGAACATAATTGGGTGGTAGACAGGCTTTCCAAAGAAGCCTTGTAGCTACCGTTTGTTCATTGGAATATCTTAGAACAAGTTCCAGTCAAAACTTTCGGATATTATCATCGTTCATTTTTTGATGATCAGGATCCTCCTGTTTGAACGGGGTTCACATGGAATATTCAATTTTTTTCTATATATCTATATGATTACAATGACTGTTTATACGATTAGATTGTTTCTATGGTTAAAATGATACTTTGGATGTAAAAAACTGTAAAAGCTTTGATTTTGATGAAACAAATATTTTTGTTTTTTGTTGGCAATGTATGGGGTTTATTTTGTCTTATATACATATGTGAATGTAATTTTTTTCTCTATTGAAATAAAATTATGAATTCTTCCAAGGGAAAAAAAATACTAACCACGTCATTAATTGGATTACAATATTCTAACTTTTTAATTAATATACTATGCAACTATAAAGCTAACCCTAACTAATTATTTAAGAAATAACCATGACATTTTAATATATATGAACACCTATTAAAAATGTACTAACCTTAACATTAATTGAAATACTAACTTAATTCTTAAAAAAAACTAACCTTACCTTATTTCCTTTTTTCTTAAGTGAATAGCTAAAAATTAACCTTCACTTTTTAATTAATATAGTAACCTATTGAAAAACATACTAACCCTAACACTTAGTGAAATACAAATTTATTAATTACACCAATAGGAGTTTAGATATTATCGCAGATTTTGCGCTTCCTTGAGCGGATCAACAAAAGTAACTCAAGTGTAACAAGTGTACAAGAAGGGTTCACTTCATGGTCATCTTATCTTGTTATGCTTAAATACATCTTGTTTAAGATTTAAATAATATTCAGTTATGTTTTGGTTAAAGAAAGGGGTAACATTAATAGTTTTTTAAAATTATTAAATAGTATTTGCATTATGTTTATATTAATTAATTTAATGTTTATATTTACCATAAATGGATAGCTCTGATATAGTAGCACCTAGGGGTAGCACAATTGGTTGGGGTCCAAATCCAAAGACGCTTGATATTGGGGTTAGGCTCCCAAAACTAGAGCCCATAGGGTGGGGCCTCTTCAAGCGCCCCCTAGAATTATTACTGTGGATGTAGTGAGCCTCGACCTCTATTCACAAGTATACAACTTAAAAATCCATTAATAAAATGATACCCATATTATATTTGAAATACCTTTCAAATTCTAACTTCTTCAACAAGTAATCCACACCACACCTAAATATTGAACCAACCAATGTGCTCACACATAAACCTTATTGTTCAAGTTATGCCAACTTAATTTTCACCACAAAATAACAAAAAGTCCATTTTTTTAAAATAAAATATTTAACAACCTTTTTTTAAAACAACCTAGCATTATAGAGAATATCCATTAAGATAGGAAATATCCATGTAACATGCATATGCCACCAATGCCCCGAATCCCACGTTACAAGAGAAAATTGACCTAATAAAATAAAAAACCTATTAGATTTAAAGTTTAAGCCCAAATTTCTTCAAGCAAACCACCTTAGACCTAGGACCTTCTCCATGAGTAAAAATGGGCACTATCAATGTTCAACGTCCATATGTTTTTGTTTAACTAAGGACCCCCACAAACATTTCGATAAATACACCCATACCTTTCACAACTCCATGATATTTCTCTATCCTTCCTTCATATTCAAAACCTAGCGAATATCTTCCATTGATGTCATATTTGTGAAAACCCCCCACTCTATTTTTCAAAGATTCAATTTACTCTCAAGGGATATTGATTGTGTTGTTGAAATTCCATGAGAAGTATCAATAGCCAAACCGAATTGCTTGATGACTGGGAGAAACAACACCGCTATTTTTTGTAAGTTTCACTTCTCTCTTCAGTCGAGTTCGTCACTTTTCAATTTTCAAAATTAACTCTATGCATAGTTGTAATTATTCAATGGGTTCCAAGCAAGTTATGCTATCTCTTTCATAATGTAGAAATTTCTACTTTTTAAATGCAATGACAATAAGCTACAAAGTTTACAAAAGAACCATGATTGTTGTAAACAACCTATACCGGGATCCTATTTGATTTTTCGGATGCCAATTAAAGGCGTTTCTGCTATTATACCCTAGCAAACTCCCTTAAAATGATCACAAAAGGACAACTTTTGTTATAGGTCATCCTATGTGGAGTGATCTACCTAAATTTATGAATCAATACCCAAATTCACTTAGATTCTCCATGAGTAGAACTTGTGAATGCATCCAAATTGAGCATAATTTCCATTCATTCACCATAAACAACTATCTATTATGTTTATCCAAATGATGAACAAGAGATGCACGCAATTACCTGTATGGCCTCTATAGAAGGCATTGAATATGCCGAATATGTTTCTTGCATAGGTGAATTTCTTGGTGATGCTGGGTCGAGATGCTCTTGTAGTTATGTTTTCTCATAATATCTTTCATTGTTGAGAACCAAATCATATTTACAATTCTTCAATGATTTTGAGTGCACAATATTGAAGTCGTCTAATTGAAAGAAGAACTTTCTCAAGCTCGCAAGATAGTAGAAATGACAAGTGAAGCTTTGAATGAAGAATAATAGGGTTGTTGCATCTCTAAGTTGAGAGCTAGAGGAACTTGAGAGAAAATAGTTTCATGTTTCATGCCACATAAATATGAAAGAAAACACAACAATGCTACAAGATATGCAAAGAATCAAACTTCGTCAAACAACTTGTGAGGGAAACAACAAGTACTATGATGCACAGATTTTACCTTCGCTAAAATCCAATCCTGATGATGCAATGACAGAGAAGGACAATTGGGTAAATCAACAGGATATAATAAAACATGGCAAGGGATCCCACTCTGCCTATTAAAAATTCGCGGGCTGGTCAAAACGTAATTTATCTAACTTTCCCGTGGTAGGAGATCTAACCCAATCCGCTCTGCTTATGCAAAGAACCAAACCTCGTCACACAACTTGTGAGGGAAATAACAAATACGATGCACATATTTACCAAATCTAGTGGAATAATGCTCTTTGGAGTTTCACTTTTTGTTATTGGTTATGATGACAATGGTCCTTAGTTGTATTAGGTGGATCCTCTAGGTTCTACCTTTTGTGAAACGCTTTAGCAATGGGATAAAAGGTGATCAATGGAAATTTTTTTCTTGTAAAGTGATACACATAAGACATGGATTTTGATGATGTAACACATACTATCATATCAACCATGAAAGAAGGATTTGAAGGACTATTTCATGAAAAAGTATTGAAATAGTCATGGTTGGAACTAATTTAAAAATCAGAGTGTTGAACTTTGCATGAATTAACGTTTTTTTAAGTGGAATAACATATAGTTTTTTAGGTTCAAGATGCTCCATAGCCAACCTCAATTATTTCTTTCGGTGCTAACCGGAACACTTCTAAATTTGCGGATATGCACCTCTTCCAAATCATTACAACCATTATTTAAAACCCAACTGATAAAAGTGTATAAGATCCTTTCTTTCCTCCCCTCAAATATATATAGGGTGGATGTGCCTGAACATTGACTTCACTGATTCCTTTTATTTTTATCATAATATAAATGTTTAAATAGAGAAATGGGCTTACTTTACCATTACATCATGTATAGGAACACTAGTGACAATTAAGCAATGCTTATCAATATTACATACATCTATGTATTACTGATATAAGCTATAGTTATTAGAAAGCACAACACTAATCATTACAGTAGCATAAATATTTTTATTATATATGTTTCATTAACCAATTAAATTAATAGTACTAACACCACACTAACATAAGCTTTTTAATTATCCTGAAATTTAATTTTATTCCAAAAAAATTTATTGCAACATAAAGAACACGTTAAATTCAAATGAAGGGGTTCACGTGGATATTAAACAGAGAGATATGTGGCAAATGTATGCTCAAGTGAATTAAGGAAATCTCACAATTATTCATTTCATTTCTTTTTTCAGTAGATTCTCCTAACTGCTGGATGAACCAGTTTTGATTGAAAGTTGGCTCGAGTCTTCGATTTAGGGTTGTGAGATCTTTCTAGAGGGATTTTCTGGGTAGATTTCCAAGCAACCTAGGCATACCGTTGCTGTGTTTGGCACTAAAATATCACCTACATCTATCCGAAATAGTGATCTTGAAGTATATGATACTTTGATATCTCACAGGGTGTTTTTCAGGTAGAATTTGATCAGTAAAGTCCAGGGTCCTGTTAGTAGTAAGTAATAATTTGAATAAAGTTTTTGGGCAAGAGTAGACAATTCAAGACACTTTCGTATGAGACAAATTCAATACTATTGATGAGAGTCCAGAATTATCATTTATAATTCAAACATATAAATTGTGTTTAAAACATTTGATTGCTTAAATCAAATTAAAAACCAAATTAAATAAACATTTTTATTCTGGAATTTTGGATTCCTTTCATGTTTCAAAAAATATCTCCAAAATGTGTGGAAGATCATAAAATTTTGTAGAAGTACTAATTTTTACAAGTTCAATTAGAATCCAATGTCTAATATTTCAAAATTTTAATAATTAGAAAACACTTAGACAGATAGAACATCTACATGTGGGAAAATATTTAATGCAGCTGCATTAGGACCATCATGAGATGAGGTTGTTTCCCTTTTTGCTAACCCTACTACTAGGCGTGAGTGCATGAGGTCTTGCAACTTGACCAATAGAATGCATTGATATAGCTACATGAGGAGATACTTCTGTCTTAGGAATGCCTTGAAAAAATAAACATATAGCCTGGTGCTCCTTGAAAATTCCTGTATCCATGAATTGGGGTCTAAACAAGGTGATGGAATCATTCCTACATGAAAACAAAACCCTCCCGGTTTATGAATCAATGGTGTAAAATGGACTTCAACCAACAAACTTAAGGTGCTCGGTAGTGAGATTCACAGGGATTTAAATTCCAGAAGAATGTAGAGGAATTTGCTTGGCACATTTATCATTCACAGATTTTGACTGACTATTTTCTTTCATGATGGAGGCAGGGAAAATTGGGGAAAAATTGAAGGGCTTTTAGTTTGGGTAGTGGCATGAAAAATTGAAGGGAGTCTTCACATTTCGTTTTCTTTTTAAAATTGATAAATACAAAATAAAAACATATATATATGAAAGTAGCATATAAATGATTAAATATAAATATAAATAATATTTTTAAAACTTAAAAATAAATTTAAGTAATAATATTTTAATGATATTTTTATTTTTAAAAAGTATTGAAGAAACCTTAGTATGAAAATATAATTCATGACACATTTAGTGCAAATATAATGCTATCAAATTTATATATTGTAAAATTTATTGTTACAAATTTTTAAAATAAGACAAAATGTAAATTCCAATATCATTGTGCCATGTGCCCAAAAGTACATTTCATAATAATGGAAATAAACTAAGTCAATTAATATAAAATCCCTCATACCGAACTATCAAAGGGGTAGCTTGAGAAGCATCATCAAAATATTCCCATGCTCCTTCCTTGTTTATATAGTTACGAGGTATTACGCTAGGATATTTTGAACCCACATCTTTTTTGAAATGTTGTATGCTAGTTAAACTTTGAGACATGTGAGGTAGGCCCACTTGATGATTTCCTAGTTGCAGTGATCAATTGTGGATTCAATATTTTTCAATTTATTACTCACAAAGATCTTCACGTCCTAATCCCTCTCCTCCCACTCATTCCTAGAATCTTGCCCAGCTTGAATGTCAAACTCGTAGGCATGGAACTCTCTACTGATCTTCTTATAATCCTTTATATTCACATGCTGCAACTCTACTTATTACATTTGAACCTCATTAATGCACCTTTAGGGTTCTCTTGTATCTCTTTGGGGGAAGGATCCCTTTCCTCGTCACTTTCCTTACATAAAGGGATGAGATCTACAATCTCATCTCCCTATCCTAGGTTCCTCTCAACATGCGTGTGCTTCCCAACCCTTGGAATGGGGCAACCTAGCTAGTATCATGGAGGCCTTTATGAACCCAAGTGTCTGAAGCACCTCTTATTGAAACGAGAGGGATCATCCCATGTTTAGATACATTTTTGTACAAATGCATTAATATTCCTCACTATTGTAGGTTTATAGTGTAGAATGTGATCTCAAGAGTCCAACCACCAATCTCAACCCTCTAGTGGTCAATCCTAAGAAAGACCTTTTCATCTCCCATGAGCTAATTTTTTGCTTCAATAATTTTTTGCCAAAGTAGATCAATCGTCATTCTTGGATATCAATATCCTAGAATATTATTTTTATTATCGATTCCTTCATCCATCCATATACGAAAGTATTCTTCATAAAGTATATTTAGAATTTCTTCATAGAAAAAAGAAACTAGACAATGGCCCCGATATCTAGGGGATCACTAGATTGTTTGTGTGGACTTGGCATGAATCCTTTGATCCCTACATAAAGGTATTATCTTCTCTCCCAATGTGGGTGAGGATTACAAGACTCCAATTACATTTCAAAATGAAAACTCCCTTGATAGTACTATTGAGGAGTTCCTAGGAAAATTTGTAGAGGATTTTGAAATATTGTTTAAAGCCTGAAATTTGGATCTCCTAGATTGGGATGGGATTTTGAAACTTTTATAGAAAATAAACTCCCATGATACCATTGAGGAGTGTTTGTGAAAATTTATTTCAATCCCCTAAAAAACTGTTGTAGGCCTTAAAACCACCTATACAAGGATTTGTGTTGAGGTGGATCTAAGTTTTGGTCTCCAAAAGAAAATTCTTTTGAATGCGAAAGGTAATAGTTGGTCCCAAAAGTCTGACTATCATAAAGTTGATTTCAAGTGTAGACCTTGTGTTGGGACTAATGACTTGTATGTTTCTTGTCACAAGTGGATTTTTAAGGATGCTAACTCAAAGGGTTTGATAAAAAAGTGTAAAAATGATCAATAACCAACTTGGTGGATATAAATGGAGCTACATCATCTTGTCATTGAGAGTGAGAAGATACAAGAACACCCCTTGATTAAAAATATTGAAAAAGTTAAGCCAAATCATGACACTACTCATTCCCAGTAGGTCAAAGTGGTTTAACCTCAAGCGACAATGCCCAAATACCCCTTGGATATTTGTAGGATAGTAATATACAACATCTATTGTGAAGCACTTCAAGGGAGTTCATCTAACTACCCTTGTCTCTTTCTCAAAGGGACCAGGTGGGGAATTGGAATGAAATAAAAAGGAAAAAAATAAAATAAAGGAAACAATTTTTGCATTAATGCTTTGATTTTGAAACATAATCCCAATTGGAAATAAATGAATTTAATTCAGCATTCAAGGACATCCTCTAAAAAGAGGAAAAACATTGAAACGAGGCAAGAAGATTTTCTCTCAACAAACGGTTTCTAGGAAATTCTAAGAAACAATATAATGCAAGAAATACTTTGGTTGGGACAAGTGTCATATTGTGTATTTTTGGGGTGTTAATTTTGTACTCTATACCCAATATTCATGTTAGTTTACCTATTCCTGGTTAAGTGTTTGGCTCATGTTGCAAGTTATTATGTTTGAACTCTGAATCTCTAATAAAACTTACAATTAGGAACATAAGAATTTGGAAATATAAAATAATCCACTCATGACCAATAATTCAAAAACAAAAGCAATGAAGGATTATGACCTGGTATAGCACATCCAAGGTAGTATGAGAACTTGAATATGGGAGTATTTTCGCCATGAATTTATGCACAATATTGTTTCCTCCATCATGTGTTTCATCCTTTGGATCATCCTTGGTAATATTTGCAAAATTCCCATGATCATCAAATGTTAGGGTTTTTGAACTTGTAACCATGGCATAGGAACCATATGGCTCCAATAATACACCATTGTAGGCATAACTTCACCACAAAAAACACCATTTCCCACATTAAAACTATTCGTGTAGTACCATGCATTTATTTTAATAAGGGTTTCATATTAAGAGAAATATCTATCACAGCTAGTACCTATTCCCTCTCTATTGCATTTTGTCAGTTTTTGAGTGAGCTCATTTCTTGCTACATTCCTCCATGAAGAAAAAATTGAGAACTAGTAAGACAACCCAAGATCCATACCAAGATCCATGTTTAAATATTCTTCCCATGCCTACACAATTAAGAAACAATACCCCAAGATCCATACCAAGATCCATGTTTAAATATTCTTCCCATGCCTACACAATTAAGAAACAATACCATGTAGGAATATTTGCCAAGGTTTATAGATCATTCCCATGCTTGCGCACATGGAGAGAAACCTCACCATTAATTTGTAGGTTGCAGACCATGTGAAACCATAATGCAAGGAGTCACATTGAGAGCCCTTTCATATGCACTTGGATTTAGATCTCATTCCTTGTCGTTGTACCACCATGTTTTCAATCCCCATCTGTCCACATGGATGTCGACTATGGACTTTGAATCTTGTAATGGGTTGAATGTATTGGGGGGTTGTAATCACTTGAATTCAGGAACATCTCTACTCTATGGTAAAAAATGACTCCACTCATATTTTATATTTTAAAAAAATTATTTTTGCAACCACCATAGTTATGGCCATTAAAAACCCTTAGAATCCCAAAAACATTATGTAGTGTTATCCACTATATTACTCTCATTAATATCCCCATTTATAAAAGCTCTTATTATATCTTGAAAAGTATGTTAAGACACAAATAATCTGACACAAAAATTTCTTCTTATCAGGCTGACCTATTGTAGTTGAAAATTCTATAGCGCTAGCTTCCTCAACCATGCTTGATCTTATACTCCTTTGTTTCAACTCTCCTATATCGTAGCTATGTTTCTAACGTCGCACTTCCTACTCACAAAAGGAGCTACCTCCTATAGGAAGTTATCATAATTTTTTATTCTTTGGTCGCTAGGGTACACAATCAATGAAGTTTGGTACCAAAATAAAACCACTACCACTGATCGAATGAAATCACTAGTGATGCTTAATAAATTGATTTCGGTGAATCAATTAGCTTTTCCCTTCCAATGCCGAGTAAATTATCTCCCTTCCAATGTCGAGTAAAGGGTTTCATATTTTCTAGGTTTTGCAACTAATCTATGGATAGGAATTATGTAGTTGTACAAATTCATTGTTTGGCGAACAACCTCTAATGAAAATGAATATATTTTTTGGTGTTTTTATATATGTTTTTGTTATTTATTTTATATTAGTTATAATATAATATAAAACTAATATACCTATATATATATATATATTACTAACTTAATTGACTAATATATAATAGTTTTATATTATAATATAATTAATATAATATAATTAAATAAAGAATATTAGTAAGTTATACAATAAATAATATATATATGATGAAATATATATAAATTGTGTTAGTCGATGGTAGGTGTTGTACTAAGATATAGGGTCTGACATACTTGATTCGGATATACATGCAGGCTACAAAATTATGGTGCTTATGGGGTATGTCGATGGAATGCATAATGACACTAGTTGAAACAATATCACGATCAATTTGGTGTCTCACTAGGACGTCGTAGAGGGGATAACGTCAGACAACTATGGCGTAGGCCATAGGTTGGGGTAAAATTTGGAGAGACAAAACCATTAATGATAATAACAAAGGATATATTGTGAAAGCAATAATCAATATAGTTGATGAAACAATGAGGGAATAACCCATTGAATCCATGAGGGGGTTTTCAATTTACTAAATTTTAACACTGTAGATGGATTTAGAGCCCCCCCAATATTTAACATTGCAGATGGACTCAGAGACCCATCCTTCGATACCTTGTCATGACCCTCTCGGTAACAATAATATATATAGTGAGAATCAAGATTGATGGACATAATAGATGAGGCGTGTAGTAGTTTAACCTCTACTGAGATATCTCCCCTTTCTAGTCCATCAATCTACTGCTAAAGGTGCACCCTCTCCTTTTAATGGCTTGATATGCAAATGACAGGTTTGATCCTCTAGCCAATCTTCCCATGAAATGAAAGAGGTACACGACCTTCCTTCTGAACAAGATACCCAACAAAAATTACACAATTTTGTCCCCTATCAGTGGTTCCCTTGAACAATAGTGAATTTATTGTGAAGGATCCCTTCCTCCATGAGTGACAAGGGGAATACATAGGGTTTTCACCATTGAGCAGGAGTCCACTTCAAAACTGGCTTGATTTTTTTACTAGGTATGGTACCGACCTAAATTTTCTCAGCCATCACTTCATAAACTTCCCCAATTTTCTTACATAATTGGGATTGAGGAAAAAAAGGCTATCACCGAGGGATTTATCATTCGATCTACTGTCCAATGGGAGATCAAGGGGTGGAGCAACGTATCCATCTTATTGTTATCCCTTATTCAATCAATTTCATCAGTATATCTCTATATGGTACTGGGTCGACCCCCTTCTAGATATTCCCATGATTTGACTGCTATGGTGTGATCCTGCTGCAAATCATGAAGGCTCCCTTCCTCCTTGAGCAATAAGCAAAAACACACAAAAATACACGTAAAATGACTACAATGGGGATTTTTCCTTGGGATAGTCTTCTGCATTTTTAGTGCAATAAATATTATGGTTTTTAAAAAGGGAACCTAGTAAAAGGAAATTTAAAGTGGTGTTTTAGGAAAGAAAATATACAACAGTAACTCGACCCATACCTTGTTAATTTACCATAGTGACACATGACTTTTTTCTATTGTAAATTATTTGGTGCGAACCTAGCAGTACCATAGCAGTAGAACCAACAACATCTAAGCCTAGGCCATATCCCGTAGCCCATAATATATCTCTATCATCACTACAATAGAAATCTCACTCAACTATAATAACAGTGCAGTATAACAACTAATAAACCTAAAATAAATTTTAGAAAACATAGATAAATTTGAGAAATAATTAAAAGAAAGGGGAATGTTTCATTTTATTACTTTTTGAATGGGAAAAAGGTTATGAGGGCTTAGGTAATGGAAAAAGGGTACTTATGGGAGAAGGGGGGAAATAAATAAAAAGGGGCTGGACTTTGGTTTATTAAAATATATTTTTTAATAGGGAAATATGAGTGATATTAAAAGGGAAATAAAAGTGAAATGGACCCAGTAACTTAGGATAAAGGGTTGAGAAGCTTGGGATTTACAAAAACGGAGGGGAATTTTTATTCTTTTAAAATGGAGGTTATTTGAATTTTCTTATGAAGGGAGAACCAAGGGAAAAATGATAACTTTATGGGCATACACATGATGAGAAGAATGATTAACGACCATAAATGACCAATCAACAGAGGACACAAACTTGTTGATTTTCACTATCAAGACTCAAAAGAGTCTAGCTTGTCGAAACTTTGACTAAATGACAAAGGGTCAAATGAAACTTCAATTTTGTCAAATGAAGTATGTGCACTATCAGTGTAATGAGAGGAATGTAATGATATAAAAATCATGACACAACTATGTACATGAAGAAGGTCGATCAATCTCATAGACTTGACTTGACCATGGCATGATGATGCATAAGACACATATGTACATCTCTGTCGAAAGGGTCAAATAGTGTGATCTCCTTCATAGTATGCATGTTTTCACTCTCATTGTTGTTGAGTGACATAGGGGTTTTATCATGAATTCATATACATTGTTACAAATTACTAAATTTTAACACTATAAATGGACTGAGAGACCTCCCATAAAGGGGTCTCTAAATCCATCTACAATGTTAAATTTTAGTATAAAAACCTTTCAATATTCAAAATGCTAAGCTCTAATCATAGTATTTACAATGTCAAGGTACACACACCTAGAAGCATTTGCAATTCCATGTTGGTTATACACAACTAATGCGATTATCACACCTTTCTAGTAGCAATGAATAGCTTACCATCATTAAGAAAATGGAATTATGTTCATTAAGCCAAACAAATCAAATTGTTGGTATTAAAGTTATATGAATGAACAAAGCCAAAAGGACAATCTAGAGTGGTTGGTGAAAGAGGATAAACAATCAATCCTCCACCAAGTTTTGATATCCTACCAAATGACATGTTTGTGCTTGTCCTTCTTCCCGTGAATGCGTGCTAGATCATGCAAAAACAATTGGGGACATGTGCAAGTCTTGGGTGAATCATGGAATAGATATCCAACACTTGTGTTTAGAAAAAGAGAAACCAAATTGAACGGTGTTATCCATAATAGTGCTAAATTTAGTTTTGTTCGACTCATTGTGATAAGAGGAAGCTTATTTCAAAAGAAGTCTTTAGAAGGTTTTCCCCTCTTACTAAGCTAAAGGAATTGGGCATGAATTTGGATTCCCTTTGACTTTATGATGTTGATCATCTTGGCATGTGTCTGAGGTTCTTTGCATGATTTTGAAGTTCCTCATCAAAACAGATGTTATAGAATGTCCTTTCATCAGTAGGTGGGCCCATGAAGCATTCACTGTCTATTGGGCCATAGGACACTACTAGGGATAAATCTTTGTTGATGCGGTCTTTGCATGTTAAATTGCAACATTTAGGGTGTGCAAGCAAGTTATGAGAATTATAGAGTATGGCGCTTGGTGCAAAGGTCGTGGATCCCAGTGATTGTTTTTGTTGATGATTAGATCCAATAATGCACTTCATTATTGATTCTATTGGAGGTGTATGGGGCTATGCACTCAATAATCATAGGGATATATGCACTAATTTTACATTGTTTGTGGAAATGATCAATTCCTTCTACATAAATAAAATATAACATCACAAAATTTGTTTAACTACAATAATTCTAATGTCCCCAGGTATTTGGATTGATTACAAAGCCTTTGATTAGACTATTATTGCCTCAAAGCTTGAATTCAGGATTGCACCTTCTCAGGATTTTTTTTCGGGGGGAGGGGGAGAGGGGGGTTGTTTAAGAACCTCCTCGAATGGCCTAATTTTTTATTTTGGGAAGGGGGGTTTAGGAAAACCGATGTGTTGATGCCTAGAAATTTGTAGGTAACAACAGTTACGGATTCTCCCTAGTAAACATTCCCAACTAGCCCATTAATCTTTGGTATGGGGAATCCATCCAGTTTACGGTGTGGATACTTTAGGTCAAGTAACAAAAAGAAGGTTTTACCAGTTACGGCCCGATCCACCGTGTATATTTTAGTTTTTTGAATTTAAGTATGATATGCAAGTGCCTATATAAGAATTCAGACTGATAGAGAATATGAGGAGCGGTCACAATGTGATGTGTAGGTTCTTACCTCTCGTCTTAACTCACTCGCATCTCAATCACACACAGCAAGAAACTAAAACTAACTATCTAACCTATCCCTAGGGAGCAAGATTATCATTTATCAATGAGTAATGAGTTTCTACACATGCATTAAGAAAATTTACAGATAGCTGTTACTTAATTCAAAACACATGAACATTAATAGATATATGAACAACAAGATAGCTCATTGTTTATGAAAAGCCTTCATTACTCATAGTGGAAATTTCATAGAATAAACTAGAGCACATTCATAACAAGAACATAGGTTCAAAGAGTTAGAATGATATCACAGTTAATGGACAATAGCTGAAAATGAAATAGTTCACATTCAACAAATCCATAGCATAGCATTTGAAATCTTCCACCAAGCTTTCTCCAATAGGAAACTTGTAATTCTTATTGCAAAAGGAAATAGTTCTTCTTACAACATAATCTCACAAATCTATATGGGAAAAAGTCCTCTTCACTATCTAACTCTCCTATACTTGTACTACAAGGAAAACTCTTGGGCTGCCACTCGGTGACCTTTGGGATCCCCCCCCAACTGTTCATTCTCACAATTTTGTCTTTTAGTGAGTGCTCATGATTCATAAAATACGTTACATTTCAGATTTAGATTTTAAGAGAACTTTATAAAAAGGGACCAGCTTGGTAAATGATGAACTTTTCCCAAGCCTGGGCCTCTGTTGCTATCGATCTGTCTGAGATCTTAGACCCTTACTTTCTTCTGCTTTGTCTTCTAGACATATCTTCTCTACAGCAGCAATCACCCTGTCATGAATAACCAGTTCTTATATCACTTAGCGTTTGACAAAGTAACACAAACTATATTAAAACATACATATTGTAAAGTGAACTATCAAAAATATTAATTCATGCAAGAAAATACTGCAAGTTCGTATCTTGAACTCCGCTAAATCCACTATCCAAACTAAAATCGCAAGCCCAAAAAATAGACTCTTTATCTCAATCCAGGCCGCATCTGGAAATCAAAATCCTCCGATGAAAGCATGAATCATGACAAAGTAACCTCCATCGAAAAACAAAGTAAAAGCACATGAGAAAGGTGGGAAAACCCTCACCAATGGGAAAAACACTAAGCATCGGACGAAAACAAAGCTCTCATCGGTGGGAGAAAACACTATCAGTCGGGTGGTTAGTGCACTAAGGAGCTGCAACGGCAGAATACATAAGGACTACGACTTCTGCGAAAATAGGACATCATCAGCAATCGGAAGAAAGAGGAACTAGCTAGAAATGCATCGACAGACAAACCAACTAAACATCAGAAAGATAGTGTACTATTCAGCCGCAACGGCGGGAAAAAATCAGACCATGGCTTCCGCTTTCAAATTAAAACTACGGGGATTGAAAGTTTTAATGACTAAGTTTCGACGATGGTGAGCTCAACCCCACTGCCATGTCGGCAACGCAATGGACAAGCCCTCTGATCAATAGTAAAAAAACCCTTTCGATAGCGCAAAGAAAAAATAGAAAGTTAAACCAATAAAACCACGGCATCGATGAGTGCAAGTACTAATTTGTTGGAACGTTCATTAGTTGGCTTCCATAATGGCGACTGCGTAGAGAACTACAGCCTTGATTCAAACCTCGATTGCCCTCTGATAGTGATAAAACCAACCATCGAAAATTCAAAGAAAATTTAAGTGTTCAAAAGATTCTTAGCTGGGAAGCAATGAAATCAGTTCGTTTAACCTTTGAACTGACGACAACATAGATAACTAAATTTTCGACCAAACTTCAATAGAATTCTGATAGTGCTAAAACAAAATCATCGACATAGCAAATGTTAAAAAACAAACAAACTCCATAATAAAAAGCTTTGGCTAGACAAAGGTAGATTTATGTCATCCAACTTTCAAAACGAAGGAAACAATTGACCTTAATTCAAACTCAAGAAAATCCAAATTTGTAGCAGAGGAAAAAAAAAACAGAGTTCAGGAAACCAAGTAGATCCAGGCAAGATAAAATCAACAAGGAGTGTCCAAAATTTTAAAAAATTTGGGAAAGCAGTTGCAGCTGCAACAATTGGCGACTACTTGGTGAACCTAGATCTCTAGAAAACTGCTTCTTTGAGCAACAGACTATTTGACAGTAAAACCAACATGTCAAATTCTTCTAGATGTCTGGATTTCCCAAATGGAAAATGTATGTACTTTTAATCATTGATGATAGTCCAATTTAGGAAAATGGAAACCAAGATTTCAAAGTCAAGATAACTCTTTTGAGGCCAGGAATATGATTTTCATTTTTTACCTCTGTCTTTAGGTAGCTTCCAGCTTGGACACCACAGGATTGTAACATATGGTAAATAGAAATATTCATTTGTTCCTCATTCCCATGCCATTTTGCACCTTTTGTGCTTTTGGAATTTTGTCCTTTTTGAGTCCTCCTGCATGCCTTTCTTTCTGAATTTTTTTATTCAGGCTCCTCTATCCATAGTGTCCTTTTGTGTGAGAGATATATTTAATTTTCAGCTCACAGACGGAGAAGAACTTTGGAAATTTTGTACTCATATGGTTCAGTACTTTGTTTTGATACACATTGCTTTCTTAGGAGATTTTTTGACTCATATTAGCCTTTTGGATTTCAATTCTTGGCATGGGATCATTTATATATAATATATTGTTTACCTTGCTTCCTTTCCATGGGTCTTTTGCTATCACCCCCTAAGACATCTTTTAAATGTGAGATGGACGGAGCGCCCCCCCCCCCCCCCCCCCCC